>CAIGRF010017308.1:20467-47088 GCA_903798235.1 Fraxinus ornus
CATCCCAAGTACACCAACCAAATTTATTTAGTATAGGTGGAGCAGATTTTTCTTCCAGAAGTTTGAATGTATCGAGATGGACTCTAATAGCACTATATGCCTCTTTCATCAAGTTGTAGGGATTTTTAGAGACGTGAACATAGGCAATAGCATCGAAAGAATTGTGGTACTTGACACCATCTGCAGTTTCTATGATGGGAGGATTGCTTCCCTTTGGCAGCATATTCATTGAAATGTACTTTGTTTTCACTTCCTTCTGGAATTACAAGGTAATATAGTTGACAAATTGAGCTATTTTTCTCTTGTTTATTACTCTGTCTAATTTTTATTATTATCTAAAATATGAAGTATCTAATGCAGACTTGAAAGAAAACTATATTAGCGGTTAATTGATGTTTGTTTCATTAAGCTTTTACAACTACGCTATTAAGTAGCCAACTACGCCGGTAGCACGTGCATTGCACGTGCATCCGACTAGTTATAAAGAGAAGTGATTCAGGTACAGGGGCCTGACTTACATGCCCCTGCCCGACCACACACATTTGGAGGGGGTGGGGCCAATTTTTTTTTTTTATTCAATGGTGGGGCCTCGGCACAGTGAGGGGCCTGTAAGGCCCCTGGCAGAAGAGCTCCTGTACTTGGAGCATTAGTCTATTATAAAATGGCAATGGCAATTAATTATCCTTTACTCCCCTTTTCAACACTACACACATAGGATTTTTTTTAAAAAAATGGAAATAAGTTAAAGACGAAAGATAATTGGTCAATTTGATCCCCACTGGTTGGCTAACTAATCTATTGGATTCCAGCTAAAGGCATTGAATGAAAGAAGTTAATAGGGATGCACATAAGCGAGAGTATTGAGTGATTGTCTGCTTCGTATTTGGTAAGTTGATTCGGACTTCAATATGATTCAAGATGAGAATTTTTTTTTTGTAAAATTTATTAATTATTCAAACTAGTATATTAAATATGCCACTAAAGTCCATTTGTATAGTCTGTTTGGCAGAGTTTTTACTTTTTGTAGAAGAGATTTTCGAGGAATCTATCTTGGGCCATCTTTTTCGAGTCAGGCAAAATACTTTCATAAAATTATTCAAACATGTTCAAAAACAGTTTTCGACTCTTTAAAACCATACCTAACGGGCCCATTATATCATTCAAATATATTTAAATAAAACAAACGAACTTTCGATTAAAATACCATTTGAGTTTACGTGTGGTTCTAACATAAACACAATAGGGGGTTTTGGTGCTAACTCTAACATGTTTATCGATAAACTTGTGGAGTACAAGGAGAGGACATTTGTAGATTAAACAAATCGCTTCGACTAATGCATACATTCTTAGGGTGTGTTTGAGCCATATTATTTTGGAAGAATATATTCTAGAATAATAGGTTGATGGAGAATGTGTGGTTGAAAAAGAAGGAAAAGTTATTGATGTGATGAAAAATATTATTTTATTGAAGAATTTGCGATTGAAAATGAGTAGAATGACGAGAATGAAATTTTAATGCGTACCAAACAGGGGCTTATTGATAAACTTGTGGAGTACAAGGAGAGAGGACATTTGTAGATTAAACTAATCACTTCGACTAATGCATACATTCTTAATATCACTTAAATGAAAAGCAAAATCTTCGTTTTCAACACGATCGATTTAAACGTACTCTACATACAATTTTATCGTGTCGAGTTATTTGAATGTAAATTATCTTTATATAAAATTTGTGGAAGAAAAAATGGCCAAGTATTAATACAAGCAGCCATTAGCCCTCTCCTAGGCTTGTCCATTCCCATTTATTCTCGATGCCCACATTAAAATTAATGTGTTCGGCTATTTGGTAAAATTATTAATTTATTCCAACAACCCATTTATAAAATATTTACAATTTATATTTTCCATTTATAATCCATAAAAATAAAATAAAAGAGCAATACAACCCACATTCTACGAAATAAAATTTTCTAACGGTCATTTTCAACATACTTTTATAAGTACATATAGAATTAAACAAATTTAATATTGTCTATTCTTTTTAATAAATAAAAAATTCTTATTTATTATATTGTATAGTTATATTTAATACGATAAATAATCTAACGTTCGAGTCAACTTGTTAGACCCATCGGCCATGCAATAATGTTTTTAAATAAAAATAAATAAATAAACAAAAGATTGAAATAATATTTTTCTCTTTTCCAAAAACTGCAATTTGTTTGTAAATCAAAGAAACAGGGCCAAACAGAAGCTTTTAACAGTTGGATTTCCAGCTGGCTGATGGTTCCATGTCGTCAACATGGGCCCACTTATGATACGCTGAATCGGTGCCACCTGTCCTCTTTCGGCCGGTTCAATTACAAACCACTCCACGTGGCATTGTTTTTCTTTTTCTTTGTTTTTTCTTCTACTCGAACTTAATTTTAAAGACGTCGCACACAAAAAGGAAAACCCTAAAGAATTAGAAAATTTCAATTTTATGCAATCTAAAATCGCTCTTCCTATGGCTTAAAGATCGATTAAATAAACTCCTTTAGAGGGTAGTCGAGTTGGTGGAGCAGGTGAATGCGAAGATCGAATGTCAGGAGTTCGAATCCTCTGCCAACACTTCCTCGAGCGAGCTCGTCGCACCGAACTTGCCTAGTGTGGTTTATCCATCATGTGTGGTTTGCGTGCTACTGTACATGGAGCGAGATTTACCTAGTGCGCACTCACAGATAGCGACGACGAATCCTACGTCCAAAAAAAAAGAAGATCAATTAAATTAGGATGATTAAGAATATGTCACTGAATCAACTATATAAATATGCGAAACTAACAAGGTAGTTGATTATTTCTAAATTAATACATGTAAATAACATTAAGCTAGGGTAGTTAAACAACAATGTAGCAATTTTTTATGCCTCGAAAAACAGGGGTCTGCCACATGTAATTGCTTGATTAAAAAATATATATGAATGAAAATAATTCGATAAATAAGATAAAATTTAATGGACAAGGTGTGCAAATCAAAATCGAGCTAATCTTTATCCTGAATAGAACGTAAAATTAAAAATACAAAAGAAAACTTATTCACGAACGATAAAATATTGTTATGGTTTGGATTGGAATCATCAATCAGAAGATAATTCGATAAGTTTAGTAAAGTAGAAGAAAGAAGCCAAAATTCTTTTTAAAAAGAAGAAGAAGAAGAAGAAGGTTCTCTTTGTAATTAGAAAAAAAGACAGCTGTTAAAAATAATAGGGTAATTGGCGCAAAACGTCCCTACCTATGACGGGTATTGTGGAAAACGTCCTTACGTTTGATTTTTTGGTGCAGAACGTCCCTATCTTCGCATTTTCTTGCACAAAACGTCATTTTCACCAATTTTTAACATAAAATGACCATTATACCCTCCTATATAAACATTTCTGGATTGCAGATACGTAGAAGAAGGTTCTCTGCGTAATTAGAAAAAAAGACATCTGTTAAAAATAATAAAAACAAAGAAAGATGGCTTATATACGTAGATCCTCTTCACGATTATTTTTTGAAACGCATGCGTCAAAAGGTGTGTGTATAGTTCCAAAACGATATAATTTATCTCAAAGTACCATGACGTCCTGAAGCATTATTGTTCGATATTCTTTGAGCCCAAAAGATTAATTAAAAAGAGCTTATAACTAATACACCAATGTAAAATACATTTCCCATCTTAACATAAAATGGCATGCATTCAACATTTAAAATCAAACGCTCGCTAGGTTTATAAATAAATGGTGTCAAAATATGACCTCGTCATCTTTACTTACTCTGAAATTACATTAAACGAAAAATGTTATATTTAAGTCCCTGTTGGACAAGGATTAAAATATAAATTTAAATTTAATAATTAATTTTAACCACATATTACATCAATTTTTATCAAAATATACTAAAATTTTGATTTTAATCCGCACGATAGAAGGACTAAATATAGTTGAAATGGGCATATGGGTGTAGTGTGGGACAGGGGCATGAAACGATATTCATGGTGGGTATTTATAAAACGACCCACAATGCATGTGAGTTCTGTGTCAATGGCCTGTCGTTAGCAAGACACGAAATTTGTATGAAAATGGCAATAATTCGACCAATCGATCTACCAAGTTCCTGCAATCCCAACCTATTTCGACATTTTTTGAAATTCTTGACATTTATGTTTCAAGTTTAAGTTTCGTTATGGTTTGAATTATTGTTTATTGGTACTCTAGAAACAAAATATGCTCATATTTATATTTTAAGGCACTACGTGCATTGTATTTTTTTTTTTTTCAGTTATGGTAAAAGTTGTCATTGCAAAATTCAGCAAAAGATTTCACTTGTGAAGTTTGTTTTCTTTTCCTTTTTGTTGTTACAATTCTTAGCAAATGTTTATGTTGGAAATAGCGTAGAGATCGGATTTCGGCCGAGAAAGAACTCGGTTGAACAAGAACGGTAATTTGTAGAGCTATGAATGTTCAGTTCTTTGAAACTCATCTTTCGAATTGAAAAATTATTTAATCATGTACAGTGGAAAACAAAACAAATTCAAACTTCCAATGTCTGATTTCGGATTTCGACCGAGAAAGAAATTATATCGTTTGTAGATTCTAGTTCTCCTTTTGTGTGTGATAATTAGGTTCCTAATAATGACGTCGAACAACGTGAACTATTATTTTGATCTAATCAAAATCGATAAATTAAAATACCCCCTTTAATTTATCACCAATTCACATTCATCATTTCAAATTGACATCTAGCAATGTGTCAGACAATACATGTGATAGAAAATGTCAAGTGGTATGACAAAATCAAAAATGTTCTTTACTGTGAAACTATAATTCTTTCGTCAATACGATTCGATCAATTACGAGTTATAGACATGTGTCAATTTCAATTATCAATCATATCTTTCATCTCATTATTAATTCAATGTAAGTCGAAAACTCTTTTTTGACTTATAAGTACACATTAGTCAAAGATTTTGTTATCAACTTAATTGAATGAAATGTAGATCATAATATCTTACTATCTAAAAGTGACGAATAATTTAATGATCATTCACAACCTCCATATGTTTTTTGACATATCCGAACGATTCCGTAATAGTGGCCCTTGAAAGGGAAAATCCAACATCACCAAAGTATAAATGTCATGATATAAGGTACTATGATGACCTCAAGTCGAATGACCAATTTCACTACCGAACATTAGAGATTAACGACGACACTTAGATAATTATTCATGTGGCATCTCCCAAGCGGATCTTAAATACTTTGTTCTAGAACAAAATATCAACGTGTTCGTTTAAGTGTTATTACACTTTAACTTGTGAGATCAGCTACTTATTTCACAAATAAAAAATGTCATACGTGATGGTCTATTTATAATAACGATATTCGTACATCGTTATTACTTACGACCACAAATGATTTAAGATTAAATCATATGTAATTTGTATCTTACAGTCCCTATCTTCGCATTTTCTTGCACAAAACGTCATTTTCACCAATTTTTAACATAAAATGACCATTATACCCTCCTATATAAACATTTCTGGATTGCAGATACGTAGAAGAAGGTTCTCTGCGTAATTAGAAAAAAAGACATCTGTTAAAAATAATAAAAACAAAGAAAGATGGCTTATATACGTAGATCCTCTTCACGATTATTTTTTGAAACGCATGCGTCAAAAGGTGTGTGTATAGTTCCAAAACGATATAATTTATCTCAAAGTACCATGACGTCCTGAAACATTATTGTTCGATATTCTTTGAGCCCAAAAGATTAATTAAAAAGAGCTTATAACTAATACACCAATGTAAAATACATTTCCCATCTTAACATAAAATGGCATGCATTCAACATTTAAAATCAAACGCTCGCTAGGTTTATAAATAAATGGTGTCAAAATATGACCTCGTCATCTTTAATTACTCTGAAATTACATTAAACGAAAAATGTTATATTTAAGTCCCTGTTGGACAAGGATTAAAATATAAATATAAATTTAATAATTAATTTTAACCACATATTACATCAATTTTTATCAAAATATACTAAAATTTTGATTTTAATCCGCACGATAGAAGGACTAAATATAGTTGAAATGGGCATATGGGTGTGTGGGACAGGGGCATGAAACGATATTCATGGTGGGTATTTATAAAACGACCCACAATGCATGTGAGTTCTGTGTCAATGGCCTGTCGTTAGCAAGACACGAAATTTGTATGAAAATGGCAATAATTCGACCAATCGATCTACCAAGTTCCTGCAATCCCAACCTATTTCGACATTTTTTGAAATTCTTGACATTTATGTTTCGAGTTTAAGTTTCGTTATGGTTTAAATTATTGTTTTTTGAACTGTCTAATCTTATTTGGTACTCTAGAAACAAAATATGCTCATATTTATATTTTAAGGCACTACGTGCATTGTATTTTTTTTTTCAGTTATGGTAAAAGTTGTCATTGCAAAATTCAGCAAAAGATTTCACTTGTGAAGTTTGTTTTTTTTTTTTTTTTCCTTTTTGTTGTTACAATTCTTAGCAAATGTTTATGTCGGAAATAGCGTAGAGATCGGATTTCGGCCGAGAAAGAACTCGGTTGAACAAGAACGGTAATTTGTAGAGCTATGAATGTTCAGTTCTTTGAAACTCATCTTTCGAATTGAAAAATCGTTAAATGTGTTGAAAAATTATTTAATCATGTACAGTGGAAAACAAAACAAACTCAAACTTCCAATGTCTGATTTCGGATTTCGACCGAGAAAGAAATTATATCGTTTGTAGATTCTAAAAACTCATTTGCTAATTTTGGAACATGAACAATCACGATCTGCAATCCACAAATGTTTAAATGTCCAGCTTCTAATAAAAATTCATATAGGAAACAAGAATGAGAGAATTAGCGTTTCTCTTTTCTTGTACTAGCAATAATATAAATGTATTGTATTCTAAATTTTCAAACTCTAGCAGTCTATTAATAAAATTTTAAGTGAGCTTAGTCTGTCTTTTAAACTTAATCATGTCCAATATTTAATTAATTCGGGCCTTTTACAAGCAACTCAATTAATTAATTCTCTAACAATTGTTAATTAAATTAATTTGTGAATCTCATTCTTCTAGTTCTCCTTTTGTGTGTGATAATTAGGTTCCTAATAATGACGTCGAACAACGTGAACTATTATTTTGATCTAATCAAAATCGATAAATTAAAATACCCCCCTTTAATTTATCATCAATTCTCATTCATCATTTCAAATTGACATCTAGCAATGTGTCGGACAATATATGTGATAGAAAATGCCAAGTGGTATGACAAAATCAAACATGTTCTTTACTATGAAACTATAATTCTTTCGTCAATACGATTCGATCAATTACGAGTTATAGACATGTGTCAATCTCAATTATCAATCAATTATCAATCATATCTTTCATCTCATTATTAAGTCAATGTAAGTCGAAAATTCTTTTTTGACTTATAAGTACACATTAGTCAAGGATTTTGTTATCAACTTAATTGAATGAAATGTAGATCATAATCTCTTACTATCTAAAAGTGACGAATAATCTAATGATCATTCACAACCTCCACATGTTTTTTGACATATCCGAACGATTCCGTAATAGTGGCCCTTGAAAGGGAAAATCCAACATCACCAAAGTATAAATGTCATCATATAAGGTACTATGATAACCTCAAGTCGAATGACCAATTTCACTACCGAACATTAGAGATTAACGACGACACCCAGATAATTATTTATGTGGCATCTCCCAAGCGGATCTTAAATACTTTGTTCTAGAACAAAATATCAACGTGTTCGTTTAAGTGTTATTACACTTTAACTTGTGAGATCAGCTACTTATTTCACAAATAAGAAATGTCATACGTGATGGTCTATTTATAATAACGATATTCATACCTCGTTATTACTTACGACCACAAATGATTTAAGATTAAATCATATGTAATTTGTATCTTACACTCACAACTCTTTATAATTAACAAATTATCAAGACTTGAATATACGGATTTCATTATTTAATTTATTAGAATATTAATTCAATTAATTAATAGATGTGCCATAATTGAAATGCATTAATTATATATTAAAGTATTTATATTTAGAGTTGATTGAATTTATGGTATAACACTTACAAAATAAATGATAGATTCAAAATAAGACATTAGATTAATTTTTTTTACATAATATGAATTAAGAATATTCAAGATATATGAACTTTCTATGTAAAGTTTTCTCTTTTTGGACGCCTGGTTAACGTAAGACATGACGAAAAACAGAAGCATGCAAATTAGAGACATAAATAATTTACTATTTATAAAAATACTTATTCCCTTTTCACTAATTATATATTTTTATTTTTCTTCTATGATTTTTTTCAGTAACAAATGCTTACCATAAAATGTTGGGAAGGTTCGTGCCATTTTGAATAAAGTTTTCGTGAAAAAAAAAGTTAATTTAAAAGGAGGACATGACTCACATAAAAGAATATCGATTTTTTGACCAATAAATTGGTTTATGCATGGCTGCGATGGGTTTTCTTGATGGCTGGCTAGCAGCTGAGACTAGAGATTGGACGGTTTAGGTTTCATAGTCATCCATCAAATATCACAAAATATTTCTCGAAATGAGGAAGTAAACCTAAAGAAAACAAATGAAGAGACCCCACAAAACCTAATAAGAATAGGATCTTACCAAGCTTGTCACCTTGAAAGATTTGCATGGAAGTACAAATCAATCCACCAATGAATGTATACCTCTATTTCTCCAGAGTTACTTTATGAACCATGAACAACCCAAGCCAAATGTTAAATGTAATATAAATTATCCCGGTTTAATGAGTCATTTCTTTCGTGATGCACTGTTGGATTCAATCTTACGGTGTCTTCATGGACCAAGGAGAAAAAGATTCGGTGTATACAATTTAATCACCATCTTTCGTTATACAGTCGTTACAATATGAGTATTATTCGGTAACTAAAGTGCTATTGAAATCCAATCATAATATTCATTCTTGACAACTATTCTAAGAAGATGTCTTCAATAATCAAAGCAAATGATGATTTGAAATTTTACTTCCTCACAGGTAGGCCGGCCAGCAAATCTTTACTAAATTACTATTCAATAATTCTTCAATGTCTGCAAATTCTTACAAATTAGGAAGATTAAATTGCAAGATACAACCAAAAAAGAGTTACAATATTGGCATGAATGAATCTATCTAGTGAATCTAGAAAATCTTGTAAAAAAAAAAAAAATAAATAAATAAAATCACTTGAATGAGATTATTATCATCATCGTCTTCTCATCGAAAAAGCGTCATCTTGAAAACCTAGGATTGTCAAGAAGAAGAAGAGGAGAGAATAATTTCTTCATAAGGGTCTTCAATTGATCTTTAATAAGTGATTTATAAAAACGGAGGGATTGTTTTGAAACAAAATACTTATCAAATTTTAATTGAAATATGTATAATTTAAAATACAAAGTTCAAAATCGACACCAAAATACTTGTAAAAGACAAATAAGCTATGAATTGAACAAGAAATAATGCTTCATGAAACAGAGCAAAAACTAAAATGATCTTTAGTATAATTCCATCTGTTATTAATGAAATCTAGAAGGAATACATTTTTTTTTTTAAATGCATAGATGAAGCCCGTCAGCTCAATCCTTTAGAATTATGATACATCAGGAATATGGAAAAAATGGTAAAAGAAAAAAGGTCCATGATCAATATGTCTTACAAAACCGGCCTCAACTTTTCTAGAGATCACAGCAAAAACCAAGGACCGATGGGAAGCAGCGATGGAGAAGAAAATTGAAGAATTCGCAGAAACGAAATGAATATCAACTGAACCAACTTAGTTGCTTCATCGAAGTAATATACACGCAGGTTATGAGCATATTTGCTGCTCGTGCCAATGATCAACGGCTGTTTCCCAATATTTTCAGAAATGATATTGAACAATGTCAACCAACCAAGACTCGACTCCTGTTAACTCACTCTAATATTTGATCGGACGATATTTGACCAAAAATATCAGGGCATGATTCCCATTTCCCCCGTTCCCTCGCTTCCCAATACCCTCCAATATAGCGGTAGGAATCCGAGCCTTTTTCCTTTGCAAACCACTGAGGCTTCCAACCCCTCTCTTGCATCTTCCGGGCCTGATTTCCACAAATCAAAAAGGAAATAAATCAAAATGCCAACATGGTCAAGGATAGTACATCACACAAGTTGCCCCATTTTCCAAGCTCGCGTAATACATGAAATCCCAAGAAACAGACAGAATATTCAGGCATACAACAAGTGCATGTTTGGTATGTACTATTGGACATGACAAGATATTACGGAAGAAATAGATAACATTTTAAATTTCTTCATACTTCTATAATACTGTCAGTACACCTCCTTACCATAAGAGAGAACCCAATGACATCTTTGGAAGCTAAAAAAGTATAGGGAGCAAAAGAGGGACTGTGTATCTAGTCCTACTGAAAATGCACTTGTTGGTATGCAAAGTATATCAAATTCAAATATAAAAAAATGCTAATGCTAACAATCTCGAATATGTATGTTTTAAAACTTCGCCTAGTAAAACTTGTAATGCTAACACTCTCAAATGAGTGTTAATGCTAGTTTTGTTTATACACTGCTTAGAGAATGTCATAACTACCATCATCAGGCCACATTTTGTTGGGACGTCAGTTAGATAAAAAATTATTGGTAGTTTTCAATAGTTCCATTAAAAAAATAAAAATTTGTCATAGAACCTTGAAAGTCTGTCTGTGGTAGAAATTATATTTGTTAAACATTTACAAATCTAGATCCACATAATCAACTCATTGAAATTAAAATTTATTCAGCTAAATATATCAATAAAAATAACATATGTAGAACACTGCATTTCCCACTTCAATAATTTCATTACCCACTAAAAAATGGAAAAGAATCTGTACATCTGTTCCTACCGGAAATGGAATGAAATTACTAAAGACAAACTGCTTAAATCCATTTCCCGTTCTAAGGGCATTATGGAGCATCTAATAAATATTTGATTTATGTTAAGTTTACTATTCACTATGATAAAGGATCAATACTGGAGTCACAAAGAAATTAGCCTAGAAGAATTGAAGATTTTTCAAATAAAGAAGCCAAAACCACTTCAACCTTTAAATACTGGCTCATGCATCTAATTTTTAGCTGATGATTCAGAATGATTATTCTGAAACAAGCTCAAAGAATTACCTGCCGCTGCCGCTGCTCCAGTCGCAGTTTTTCTGCATTAGCCATTTCATATTCCCCATTTTCCAAGCACCTTTGATCAGGTCTCAGCCTTGAATCTGTTGGGGGCAGCTTTTCCTGCAAAGGATGAAGGTCGATCTTAGTACAATAAAAAATTCTGAGAAATGTTCCAGAGCTCTTGCAACTTCGCAGACTCTAATATGTGCCAATGAAAGATCTACGTGACAGCATTGAGAAGTAGAAGAGAGTATCAGTTTAAATGGAGTATCAAAAAGTATATTACGTTATTCGAGGATCCAAGTGCCTAAGAATAGAGTTAATGGTTCAAATTAAAGTACATATTCATGTAATTTCCAACTATACGATGGTATTTGAAAAAAATAAAATATTTCGTATAGAACACTTGCCAACCAAAGAAAAACAATCATTTGGTGAAAACATTCAGATACTGAATCATTCATAAAAATCACCTTCAGCTCAGGAGTAAGCTCATTCAGTCTGATGGCGAAGCGTGTCAAATTATAACGCGTAGGGAACTTAGGAGGCTCGCAACGTTTCCAGAGCAAACGAGCTTCTGACAGAGATTCGTGATCTTTTCCCTTAGATGAGAAATCTCCTTTGACATAATGCATGCTCTCATCCCATTTTCCAAATAGAGTTGCTACTGTCTTTCCGCTCCTATCTTGGACTATTCCTTGCACCTGCAAAAGTGATGTCATTTTACGCAAAAGACCTTATCAATAAAAAAAAAAAAAGTTTATTTCTCTCCACCAAAAAGAAAATGTAAACCAAAATAATTCGTCTATTCTTTATAGTATAGAAGCTAAACATATAGGAAGGGAGAAAACCTGATGAGGATTTCTGTCTATGATAGACTGCTCCTTGAATTTCAGTTTACATGAGTAATTACGATTTCCTTCTATCCGCATTGTACCGTAGTGATCGCAATATAGTTTCCCGAGAATAAGATTGTATATCGATGTTGTTACCTGTCACAAACAGGTCAGTTGGGCATGAAATTGAACAATGGAAAGATCTCTGATTTTTTGATATGATACCTTGCTCCATTGGAAAACTTCTCCATCATCAAATTCTAGGGTTAAAACACCAACTGGATCAAGCTGGATTGAGCGACCCCAAAATTTACTTTTCAGATTGCTATCACCATAAAACCTCCAGCCAGTACCCTCGCAATGGCATGCTACTACCATTGGATGATGAGACACCTGATCCAAAAGAAGCCAGCATTAGTCCTGTTTGATCACAGTGCATGCACAAAACAAGATTTTCCTTGTTTAGAAATCCCCAGTTTCGTCAGTTATAAGGAGAAATATTAACAAGTCAAACAACAAAAGTTACAAAACCAGCAATTTCATGACATATGTGCACATAGATGAGGCCAAAATATAAACCTTCCAGGTTTTTTATAGCTAAGCTTGCAGAAGACTTGTATAAACTGAGAGGAAAGGAGACCAAATATTCACTAAACATTATTATGATTGAATACACTTCTCAGCCATATCAAGTGAAGTCAAGTTTTTCATTTTTTTCTATCTAATGTTCCTCTAGAAACTAAGATGAATCATATGGAAAATAACATAAGAACATTAGATGAAAGGTCTTGTTTTGTTCGATGTAACTTGTTCAACACTACCTGGCCTGTTGAACTATATTGAACATGATATCGAAGAATTTGAATTTTACCTTTCAAATGTAACCGTGTTGACATACTCATCTAGATTTTAAATACAGATGACTTTGGTGAACAGATCAAACAGCATAGTATCAAAAAGGAAAACTACATTTCTTCAGGTAATAATGTAAGAAAGTCACACTTTCATTTTCCTTGTATATCTCTCTCTTATATTTTCCTTCGAGAATTCCAAGGGAATGTATAGCAACAAAAGTTGAGTGAATTTAGCGTAATGTCTTGCTTTGCTCAAAGTATCTAGTTTAGAAAACCACACTTGTACATAATACCAAGCCATCTTTCTATACCATCAAACTTTAACCCTATTGAAAGTGTTGTAGAAGATGAGCAAAATTATGGATGAAACAAAGACAGCATTGATTCAGGTAATAAATGGATACCTTCTCCGAGAAGAATCGGAAGCCCTTATCTGGATAATCAGCCTCATAAGTCTCCCCTAACAGTGGATTAAATGGTTTGCAATTCCTTCCTTCGGTGGAAGCATATCCAGATACTGCAAATGCAGCTACATTTAGAATCCTCATAAGGCCGTTACCCTATCAAAAATTTTATGATTCCAGATTAGATGTTAAAAGGAAACGCGTAGTGAACATCAGGAATAAAAAAAGCAGAACTTCCAAAAAAACACTTCCTGGACATTAAGCTCAACCTTGCTTTACCACATAAGAGATGCATGATCCTTAATAAAAAAATTAAATGTTGCTTGATATGGATGATATAATTTTAGTGAATAAAACTAACATAACAATTGCAGACAAATTACTCAGTACTCAAATTCCTAGGAAAAGACGAATATCCTGTAAAAAAACTCTGAAGAAACTTAAATGGGAAGTAAATAGATTGACAAGATATACTTGTTTTTCTTCTTCCAGATGTCCTATAATTGAGGAATTTAGAAACTGCATTTCTCTTCACAAATTTCCAGCTCCCAAATCAATAATTTTGGACTTCTCTAAATTACGCTCACAGTTGTCACAAACATGAGATTTAAGTTCTTAACCAATGTGTTCATCTTGGAGAGATTTACATACCAAGATCAAAGTGCACAGACCTTTCTTACTATCCCCACAGAATTTTCGTTTGTGTGCGTGTTCCCGAGGGGGGGCGCTATAAAATGCCAACTAAAAGTCCAACAGGAAACAACTAAAGATCAAGTACAAATGCAAACATTTAGATATATTCTGGCCAAACTATACCAATTTTCAATTACAATTTAAAAATGGCCTATAACCATGCACATTGCTTTTATGCAACCATTATCCAGAGATGTAAACAGGGATTATGTCCTAGAGTAAACTTACCCGCTTTCCCCATTCATAAGCCCGATCGAGAAGATATGAATATTCCAAATCTTCAACACACTTTTGCAGGGAAGAGAGGGGTTCATTGAAGTATACAGGAAGACACACTTTTGTCAGGTCCTTCCCGATATTATCTTTAATCATCGACCATAAACTGACTCCTTTCTCTTTCTCAACAGGGTCTGGCAGTTTCTTCCGATGTTTAACATAAGGAAAGTTAGTCCCTGCAGCTCTAATGGCAGGATCAATAGAATCATCGGCTTCAAAAGCATATAGTTCGTTGTCATCAGATGAAAATGATGATGTCCTAAAGTCAGACCCATTGCTTTTGAAAGAGCTTGACGATAGAAAGTCCTTGGTGTCAAAGAATGTATTGTCTTCTTCATCAGTATCATCCTCTGCCGCATCAACTCTTTCATTTTCATCTTCAGATTCACTCGCGCTTTCTAGTGAAAGCATCCAGAAGAGTAATAAGATCGCTGCAGTTCTTAAAAATAAATGCACATCAAAGAAGCCAAAAACTGTGTAGGCTTCTGTTAATATTAGTATCAACCCATTCAAAAAAATGAAAAAAAATTAATTATAACAATGAAAAAATTCATGATTTGAAGAACAAAAAGTAAGAAAGATTGATCATGCTAGTCAACCACAATTTGACCATTTATAGAACTTAAAGAGCAAGCAAAGAGGTAACAGAGACAATAGAATGCAACAACTTAACTCAGTACATTACTACCCAATCTTGTAGGCTAAACATATGTAAGATAAGTTCTGTTCAGTAGTATCATCATGAAGGTCAGACATTAAAAAAAAAAACACGAAACATACCACTGTATTTATCTTGCCTCGATCTACTAGATGCTTCAATTTCATTTAACTGTCTCTGGCTCTCATCAACAACAGTGTTTTCCAAATCTACCTTTTCTGTCTACACAGTATCACATATAAAAAATATCTTAGCCAACAAGGTAAAGGAGAATACAAATAAAGAGAAGAAACAAGAAGTCCCTCTTCTTAGATGTTGGTATAAACATTAACATGGGATACAGGTGTAAAAATAAAATGCTATGCAAGAAAAACTTAATATATATGATTTTACAAAAGATGAACCTATTCAACAGATACCTAATAAAGCCCCAACAATATAAATACTAGAAAGTATTGATGCACAATCAGCTCAGGAAAGAAAGGGGAATAGGTAAAAACGCTAAACAAGTATGAACCACCCTCCCCCTTCTCCCAACTGGAAAGAAAAAGAAGACCACCAGCACCACCAGCAGTAACAATGAAAAAGAAAAGTAACTAATGATCTAACTGCCGGTCCATTTAGCAAAAAGATCCCCTACCGATGCTCCAATAAATATGTTAATATAACAATAAGAATAAACTAAGCTTTATTCCCAATATATTTGAAATCAGATACTTAAACCCTTCTTCAACACTTTGTTGTGTTCATTGCTGCATCTATTAAATGTAAAACAACTTCAAGAACTAGTTCAACAGAACAAAGAAGTAGTTGTGAAGCTGAGAAGGTATGATATAGGTAAAAGCACTTCAGACGAACAGTTCCTTGGAGAAGAAAAACTGCAGAAGAATTTTGAGTTTGACTTGTAAAGTTTTTCTACCAGCTATAACATATACCTCTAAATGTCGCAAAGTGTCAGTGAGCATGGAATGCTTCTGCTTCAACAGCATCAATTGGTTCTGCAGAGATGCAAACTCATTTCTCATAATTTGCTCGCTGTCCTGAATGGCAGATTCACTTACACCTTCTTCCAACAATCGCTGTCTCAACTTTTGAGTTGAGACAGAAACATTGTCCAGAGGAATCATTAACTCGCTGTTGGAAATTCTTGGAAACATATCCTTCACGGCCTGTAGTGCTTCCATCCATGCTATTCGATCCTCTCTGCTCTCTGCCCTCAGATGCAGCCTCTTTGTTCCCGTGAAAATGGAAAATCTTTTATCATCTGATCGGCTCTCTCTAACAGATGAGACCTGTTGAAAGTTACTCCAATTTTAAACGACCAGAAAATATATTAAGCAATTGAATTGGGGCAGAGCAACACACATAAATCACATGAATGGAAGCACAAAAATGTTAACATTTTACTCCAGGAAAAAACCATGCAATGATGAATACAAGATTCTCATCATTTAATTGGACTAACAATAATCATACTCCTCATATGTAATGCAGCATCAGTGTAATGGCACAGAAGAACTTCACTGATAATAAGATTTCAAAGATGACACTCAAAAAAGAACAGGAAGAGTAGATAGTCGTTCTAAATTTAGTAGGAAACAATGTCACGATTTACATCCACCCAAAAAAAAAAAAAAATTACTCGGTGACCCATGAAAAACTCAATATATTTTCCAACCAGATTTAGTTTGAAGAACAAAAATTCGCTCCAAAGAAAAAGCCAAAATTAATGCACAAAAATTAAAACAGCTATAACTGAAACAGAGGCTGATAAATTAAAAGAATTCAAAATTAAGAAGGAAAAAAATGATTGAATCAAAATCCCCAAAAAAATAACCTTTTTAGCCGCCAGCTAAGAATTAATAAATTAGAACCCAGATAATTCCAATTCAAGTGATCAAATTAATCAGTTCCAACACCAATTACAGCATCCACCAAACGAAAAACCTAGCAACATATAGGAAATTTCACTACAATTCAATTAAGTAAATTAACCTTCAAGTGAACTTCACCAACTGGCTTCCGGCTTTTCGAAGAAGAACCATAGGTTACATTCTTATGATGATTGTTGTGGTGATTCTGCCTCGTCATCCGTTTGATCGAGTCTTCCCCGATCACTCTCGATCCCTTTTCAGCCTCCTGACAAACCAAAATCTTGTCAGGCCCATGGATCTTGTAGTAACTCAACACCCCATCCTGCAACACAAACCATCTAGACCTCCACCCTTTACCATAATTGACCCATTTGCATAAAATCCCAGAAATTCCATCGCCCACTATATCATTGATCTTTACTTGCTGCTGCTCCCGGCTATGGTAATTTTGACTATGATTATTACTGCAATTAGTATTCAAAACACTTATCATTTGATGATCCTCACGCGTGGACGACGTCCTTGACATCACCGAATTCCGATTCTTAACTTGTGCATCGGTAGAAAATACCGGCGCTGGCGCAGGAGGCATATCGTTGCTGTTAATTGTCATTGATGAAACGCAACAGAACGGATGCATAGCCATAAGAAAATCATAAGCATAATGCTATAATTTCTTCAAAATTGTTCACGAATTACCAATCATTTTATTTGCAAAATAATGCGTTGGTTCTACAACCAAATTATTGATAAAAAAAAAAAAAAAACTTTTGAGTTAATAGATCTTAGCAGATACGTATCGAAATCGGATTCTTGTGTGTATTACACATATATACTTGATAGAGAATTGAGGAGAGAAGTTCGCGTGAACGCGGAAATGGATGAAGAAGGAAGAAATATGAGGGGATTCCGCTGGAAATTGTTGAATTAAAAGGACTTTTTTATTTTATTTTTTTCCGGGTTTTTATGGCCGGCATATTGGAGGACGGAGAAGGTGACGTGTGGGGGCACAAGGTGAAGCAACGTGGCAGTCAGTTACTTGTGGATTTTATGCTGGTAATTTTTTTTTTTTTTCATTCACAATTAACACCTGAAAATTCAAATAAGTAAGAAGAAATCAAAAATAATTTTTCAGTTTTTTTGCTAAATATTTGGAGTTGATATTATGATTAAATTTCTGGGGATGACTTTTCATTGTTTAAGAATGTGACTTTGAATAAGTAAATGGAATGGTCTGATAAATAAAGGTTTTGATGTATTCAACAACCTTGAAGTCTAAACTTTTGTTTTCCCAAATTAAGAAATATAGACTTAAAAATTAAAATTGTCAATGGCAATAAAAGACTGCAATTTTTATTTTTTTTTATTTACTTAGTCTAATTATATCATAGGAAAAAAAAATACAATTTTGTTTTGTTCGTGAAATTTATTTTTCGTAAAATATTTAATCATTTGATTGTTTGCAGATCTCTATGTATTCGTTCTCCGAAAAGAGAGCACAATGATTATTCGGAATCAGAAGTAACAATATTGATGGATCACGTAAAAAACTTCTTTTTGAGGAATGGATCAGACCGGACTATTTCTCAAGCGGACTATTTCTCAAGAACTATAGCTAAAGAAACATGTTATGAAATATACGTAAAATTGTTAACTGAAGTGATTATGAGCTTGTTTGGTACAACTTAAAATTCAATTAAAATAAAAAATATAGTCGTTATTGGATCCCACTCGTCTAATAAAATTCAACAATAACGACTAATTTTTCAATTTTAATATGATTTTAATCTCTACCGAACACCTTAGTTACTAGGAAAATGAATATAACCTTCTAGATAATAGCTTAGGTACATAATGTGGACTCAAAAAATAGTCTTTTGGACTTTGTAGGACATGTTCATTAATACCCTTTCAACATTTTTATTTAATTTTTTCATTTTTGTTTTTACCTAAGAAAAGAATATTCCATGTTAATATAAAAATGCTTGAGAATATTGAAGAAGTCTAATTGCTTAAGTCATCCATTTTTTTTCATATGATAATGAAATAAAAAAGTTAGTCGAGATGTGTTAGTTGTTGAGATTTTGTTAACGATTTACTAATGGTATTATTTTTGTCAACATGTCGAGTATATTTCATATTTAACATGTATAATATTATTTTTTCCACCAATCAAGTGTCTACTCAACTCAGACTTCCATGTTTTACCATGCCATCAACAATTATTCACTAGTACCACACGATTACAGGTACAAAGAAGTAGACTAGCCTAATCCAAACTTAAGGCAGCTCAATCCATGTTTGAGGTGGCATAAATGGCTACACCGACTTGGCTCGGGTCACGCTCGACCTTATCCCTCCCAACTTATAGTATGATCACGCTATTTTTGTCAGACCCAATTATCCAGCATAACTTATTGAATGATAAATGAGTACAAGACTTTTCGCTCCAATTCGCTCAAAAAACTTTGCTCATACTACAGTTTAACATGCTTTTTTTTTTTTTTTTAACAGGACTCTTATTTATAATTTGAATAGATTACAACATGTTATCCACGTTCAACTCTCACGAACCAGTCCAATACAAAGAATTTGTGACAACAGAAAAAGGAAAGAAAAAAGTATATTGTGCTGGCAAATATGCTATTCGATTTGCTTCACAGCAAAATGGCATCAACAAAAGTCTATAGTTTATGAATTTAGACCCACATAATTACTTTGCTATTTGTACTAGATTTGTGGGGACATTAATCATATTTTTACTTCGAAGAGTTTTAAAGTTTTTGTTTTCACTCGCATAATTCGCTGGGACTTTCATCATAATTAATTAACGGATAAAAAAGAATCTTAACAAAATGACAACTTAAAATTGACTAATCTTAGAAGAAGTAAAAAGCAAAAGGAAGACAGTACATCCTCGAAAATTCACATGGGTTTTTTCCTTTTGAGCAGAAGTTGTCATCAAAGAATGCAACATTAAATGAAATACCACATGGAACATAAATTGCCAACCTTCCCGACCCTACGACCAAGTGATAAGAGGTGTAAGGCGAGTTGGGTTAGACTCTCTTACAAACTTTTTGGATTCGGTGACTGATCGAACCTAATGTGTATCGGGTCACGCCTCTTTATTTTTAGGTTCTTTTAACTCGAAAATGAACTCTTTGTTTGCCCTCATTTGTGGGTTGGTTTAGAAGGGCTTGAAGCCTTTATTAATGGTTCAAAAGAGACCTTAAAACTCGGAAAATAAGTTAAGGGAAAAAGGCCGGACGCTGGCATGCAAGCTGCCTGGAAACAGAAAAAACAACAGCAAAGAAAGTGTCGATAAAGGAATAATAAACTACGAATCTTAGAGCATCTCTAATGCATTGAATGAGGCATTCGAGTTGAAGGACTTCTAGTTTATTTGACAATAAAGTAGTGTATTTGGTTTCATTAAAGATCCTATTATACATGTCTTTCTTGGATAACGTAGATTTAGTTAATGAAACTAAGGTGATAAATATTTAGTTATGTATCATTGGATATTGTTTTAAATACACATCTAAATTCATTCATGACTGAAGTGAATATAAATAACTTATGATTGAAACTTGTTACTAGCTTACAGTAATATTGAAATTGGCTATTATATATCCAACTAGCTTTAGGGGTGTTGAAATGGATGGGTTGACCCCTCGAATAAAGGACCATCCAGCCTCTCCTCAAACGATCATCCATCCGTCCACTCTTTACGAACAAGGATTCTCCTCTTCACCGTGTTGGGGTCAGGACACGTCCATGAAGCATTCGGAGCACACCGTCTGTCCAATAGAGCTCATCCACGGATCTCATCGCGAGCAAACCGAGGTTCACAACCTTCGTTTGGTATTCCGAGGAATTCATCCACATGGCCAAGTCTGGGGCTTGGCTCTGATACCATTTGTAAGGACTAACATATCTCTACATTGATATGATAAATTATGATTTACATCAAAAGCTTTCTGTTGTTTTTATGGATACCACATATCTCCACTTTGATATGATATTGTCCACTTTGGACTTAAGTCATCATGAATTTACTTTTGAGTTTTATCCCAAAAGGCCTCGTACCAATGAAGAGATTGTCCATACTTATAACCACTTCCTTTTCTGATCTATTTTGCATCCAAAAAACTAATTTTTTTCATCGTTAAAATGCTTGTTGTTGGCCTCCGAAAATGCAAGCCAACAAATCCTCGGCCACCTCCCTCTAAACCCTTTTTAGGCTGTCGAAGCTCCAATAGAGGAAATTTCTGGTGGTGATCGCCGTCAAATAAACTTATAGGAGTTGAAGGGCGAAAGATTGGAAGGAAGCACTTACATACTGCAGATTGACCATTCCTCTTGAGCTTAAACTTCTTGAAAGAATTTTACAATTACCTATAACTATCATGATGCTATTGATAACTAGTTTCATTTAGGTTGCATATGGTGGTAAAGTAACTCTGTATCTAGAGAATACACAAGATCAGCTTTGTGTTGTGCGAGTTTGAATATGGTCATTCCAATTTGTGCTTTCCACATACTAATTGTTTATTTGCAATGTACTTGTAATTTTTATGTAGACTTTGTTTCTTGTATTTCTTGCAACGTACATGGATATTTTTGTGAAGACACGCATATGATTTTATCATATAAGATGTTTTTCCAAATTAAGTGTTTAGCACTTACTCAATTCTTCTTACCAAACATGTCATTAAGGTCTCAATCTTGCTAACTCCCTTCCCCAAAAAACTACATAAATAAGAAAAGGTTACAAATTGACAGCTTAAAATGAAAATACACTTGCAAGATCAGATATTTGCGTCTCTTTCCACACTTGTTAACTGTTCTTGGAGCTGAAAGCAAAGGGTTGACATTTTATGAAGTAACTTGCGTTGCAAGTCTGGGGATATCGTTTCCTGCGATGGAATTAACGATCTCGGGTTCACTAACATATTCTCGATCTGCATGCATAGCATCAAAACCTTCTGATCATCAACATTTGATTCAGCAACCAATCGAAGCAATTTACAGCTTTCATGGGGAGGGGCAGGAAATTGAGGTGGAACAGGAGGAACAAGAAATGGATGCTGAAGCAGTTCAGGAATCCTCCATCTTTCATTCCTGTCCCAAGCCAGACATTTCTTCATGAGATCCAATAGCCATGGATTGGACATAGGTTCATATGTAATTTCATGATTTGGATCAGTTATGACTTTGAATTTCGCCCAAAATGTTTTGTATTCAGAGAAAGGTGTTCTTCCATAAACCATTTGGTAAAGGATGCAACCAAGCGACCAGATATCAGAAGGACGACCACATTTTATCGTATTTCCATTTGCATCAGTCTCATTACACATAAATGCTTCAGGAGACATGTAACTTAGCGTGCCAACCTGCAGTCGCATGTCATTCTTAGCACAAGACAAAAACACAGCCTATGTATACATACATATTCGAGAAGATGTGGATATGGAACAACCTGTGAATCCCGTTGAATGTTTGTTGTGTCGCTCATTATAGCCTTGGCAATACCAAAATCAATTAGCTTCAGTGAACCTCTCACTAAAAGAAAATTGGCTGGTTTTAAATCTGAATGCACTATGCGTTCCTCATGTATGGTGTTTACAGCCAGAAGTATTTGCTGCAATATTTTTGCAGAGGTAGATAGCAGATGAGCTAAATAACGCACAAAATTAAATTCCCCCACCTTTTTTAAGTTCAGAGATTAGATTACATATAAAGGTTGATTAGTTTTGCTTCATAACAGTTGTCTTCGAATAATCATCATGTCACCAGTTAGAGAATATAGGTCAAAAGATGAGAAAATGTAGCCAGTACACTTGCAGTATATTTGCACGAAAATTCAGATGCTTCAGTATAAAAAATAGAGAAAATAAGGCATAAGGCACCAAGAAAAAGACACGGTGAAGACAGTCTACATATAAAAAAGTTTGGGGAATCTCTTCAACTAAAGAACAAAAACCCGATTTTGGCAATGATCATCAAAAAGTTAATTAACCTATAGCAGTAAAAATGAACTCAATAAAATAAGGATTTAGTGAAGAACCTGCCAGTAAAATCGGAGCCAGTTCTCATCTATCATTGAATCAGAGCTATCCAGTTCCTTCCATTTTTGGGACAGCATGTGAGCCAAATCAATTTCACCATATTCAAGGACCATGTATATATATCCATCATCCTTGACCCTCGCATCTTTATTACTCATGAAACCATTCATGACTTCCTGAAGCAAAGTCTTATCTGTCACCTAAAAAGAAAATTAATATTAGCATCTAAATGTATGTTTACTTAGACAAATCAAAAGCTTAAATATCTCACAACAGAATCTTTTATGGTGTACAGACACTGGCGGAAGATGCGCTATTGTGATCATTTGAACAAAACATTCCTCTCAGAAAATGCTACCTTCTTACATGCATTCTCAGAATCCAGATTTCAATGATCTTTTTCATATTCCACAACAAGCATCTCGACTCTCACTTCATCCTCACAATTGTCACTTCCAATTCTTATCACTGAAGTGGCTCCAATGAATTTTTTAATAATTGATAGGTTTCCATGCACTTCTTTAAATCAATACAGTTATAACACGAAAGATTAATATATAATACAGGTAACAGCTTCTTCCATTAAGCTTACGCATGACAGAAATTTTATGCACTTCTTAAATATACCTCATAATCAATAAGCTGAATAATGTTGTTCATCCCCTTCAGCCGGTTAAGATATTCAATTTCTTGACAAAAGCCATATGCTGTGGCATAATCACGGCCTTTAAGTTTGATCTTCTTCAAGGCATAAATTTTGCAATCTGAGGAAATTACTTTGTGAACCTCACTACTTCCTCCACTACCTATCTTTCCAAGCCTTTGATAGAGTTTTCCATTGACTTTGAAGAACAAATCAGGATCATAACCCTTTTTACGAGATGTTGATGTTGGTTTGCCACTTGCACCTCTTACTTGCTTGTCTGACTTAGAATTTTCCAACTTCGCATCCATTGATTGAACTTTTGATGGTGGAGGCTGAGATTTTATATCAATATCATTCCCTTTGGCTGAGTTGTTATCTTCATGTAGGGAAGCATCTGTAGAAGTGTTACATTTCTTTGGAAAATTGCTTGGTTGCTCATTAGACAGGGCAGAAGACTTGCCGATTTCCATTGGCACTTCAACGATGGAGCTGACAGCTGGCGCAGTGCTGGATGACGGATGAGTTGACAGTCCACTTGCATAGTTGGATGAAGGATATGCTGGCTGCACCGCATCTTGTTTAACTTCAGCTTCTCCTGAGGGATCCATTTGCAAACTAGACGTGATCATTTGATGAGGTTGAGAACAATAGGTTGTTGAACTAATCATAGGGGCTGAAGTTGAGTTTATTAATGTTGATGTAAGGCAAGTCGACCCAACAACTGACGACTGAGTCATGGGATGACCCAAGTCATTTTGCAAAAAGTTTGTGAATTGGTGGTGTAGCTGATCCTGACTAGTCATAGTTCCTCTACCCATTAAAGAAGAAATCCCACCCTCAGACCTCAGACTATTTTCCATTTCCATACTCTCGAAATTATGTTGCTGCAAATCCTGATTGACAGCTGCTAAATGATCTACTCTGTTGCTCACATCCCAGTTTGTTTCTGTCAATGTAAGCAAATCCATATAAGATAATAAATCGTCCATTCCAGTGGCCATTCTTTCATCAGCCCCTGTATAAACATTTTGCAATATGTGCCATAAATTGCATCTATTACTAACTGTAATTTGCATCACGCAATGTGCATATTATAATTAAGTGTATAATGGTCTTTCTTCCTGACACTTAAACATGCAAGAAACTACTCATTAGTGCATTCCATTTAAAATAAATATCAGATCAGTAATTTACCTTGAGTTCTGGCATAGTTTTCTGAAGCAAAATGGACCTTCTTTTGTACTTCAGACAACGGAACATGATCAGCTTCGATGACCATTAAAGAAGCAACTGTATTGTTGCTTCTTGATCCAGAAAATAGTTGGGGTTGATCTCCATGATCATTGCATGGCTTAAAGTTCCCTTCTTGTATGGTGGAACTCCATTCAGAAGGTGGGGAGATTGCTGCGTCCTCTTGAGCATCTACAGCAAAGGAGACCGCTTTCTTGGACTGCGATGTGCTGTTCATCAACCTGTGATTCAATAATATCTCTTCGTTGCTTTTCTTGGCATCATATGTTGGATGAGGGTTTAAATTTGATTCCTTTGATGTTCCTCTTTGAGGAACCGCTAATCTCCTTGGCCTAATATTGTTTGACTGCAATGTACCTAAATGTACACCAGAAAAGTAGAACAAAATGTTTAGCCATACAATTTTAAGAAATCAAATAGATATTTTAAAAAGCTTTGATTAACTAGTATAGTAGAATTTAAAAACATATTTTCAACCAGAAGATATAAACATAGACCCATACTTTTCAGCAAAATCATAGTAATTCCCGAACTACGAACTTCGTGAAGATCATAGTACCAGCATTGTCTCTCGCACATAACGTAGATGGTGTGAATGATTCTGGATCTAATCTAGTTACATCGTTGATGCACACAGCATAACAAACTAAGTAAATCCCTAACCTTTATATCTCAAATTAGCAAATAAAAATTATTAAATACACAGGAAAATTCTAGGCTGGACCCAAATTTATTGGAAATTCACCAATTTACTTCATTGTTTGTAGTAGTACATACAATTAAGTTACTGCTACCAATATTCAACCACAATCTACAGCCCAAGACAAAGTAATTCATTTTTTCACAAACAAAAATTAACTCAAAGCAGCATAAAGACAGATAATGTTAAATCCCTGACTGGAACTTCAATTAACCAAACCTAAGTCACAATGTACAACCAATCAAAGTCCTAATTCAAAATTTCTCTATATTTTAGTCGGAAAAGATCCCAGAGCAGAGTACTAGAACAGCACAAGTTGCAACCTATTTGGAGTTCTAATTTACTTGTTTTTTGAAAAATTAAAGGAAGCAACAATCGAATACAAACAAAGGGCATTAGTGTACCGAGAGAGCGGTGGCGTTTGAAGGCAGCTTGAACATGCCGGACCAAGTCCGGAGGGGAAGAGGAGGAAGACGACGTCGTTGAGGTGCAGGTGGAGGTGGTGTTGAACGTACGGCTAAGATTGATGGAATCCGGGTTGATGCTGATCGGATGGCTCAGATTGAGCCTGGTAAATTTTGCTGCCGCCGGCGGGTCTGGAAGGTCAGGCTCCCCTTCCATCGATGAATCGCTCAGGCATTTCCGATTTGGATTTTACCAAATAAATATTAAATCTCAAATTTTATCCAAAATTCCCATTCAAGAACTGTGCGTCTCTCTGTGGTTTGTGTGAGAGAGATTTGAAACGACTGTTTGGCGCTCTTCGATTGTGAATATAATATCGGGCTTGGTCAGTAATCCTACTCATAGTTACAGGACAAGTTAATAAGCTGGGTCAGCCCATGTCTTCTGTGGGCTAATGTGATCCGACCCATTAAAAGTGTTAATCAACAATACATTTAGGGAAAAATTCATGGATCATGCATTTACTTTACCAAAATCAAAAATCAGGTTTCAAAGTATAAAATTGCAAAAATCAGGTTTTTGTTTGAATTAATTAATTATATTTCACAATTAACCTATTAAATTAAATATTTAATTGTAATATAATATAATTGACCCCCCACCCCACCCCAC
>CAIGRF010017308.1:48360-67245 GCA_903798235.1 Fraxinus ornus
AAATGTGGTGGGGTAGGTAGTAGGGTGGGTATATAGATTAATTTAATTTTATAATATTATTATTAATTAAAATTATAAAAACCTGACAATTGAATAAAAAACTTAAAAACCTGAAGTTTTAAAATGCAAAACAAAATATCTGGTTTGGTGTAATTTCCTCATACATTTATCAGGCATTTACTTTACCCAATTTCAAAAATACAAAAACAAGTTTCAAATTTCAAAAATCAGTTTTGAAATTTTTTATTTATGAAATAATGAATTATTAAATATTTAATTCTAATATAATATAAATACCCTCCACCCACCACCATCCATATCGCTCCGGGGACTATTCCAACTATCGTTCCGTTTACAACTTTTCTCTGGTGACTGTTTCGGAACGATCGCTCTGATTCCGGCGACTATTCCGATGACCGTTCCGCTGCCTTTATTCCGAAGACTGTTTCGATTTCAGCAAGTGTTCCAACTCCAACGAATATATTAACGTCACAGATCTATGCAATTTGGTCACAATTCAAAATTTTCATAGGTCACAATTTGTTCATCGGTCACAAATTAAAAATTTAAAAGGCACAATTTGTTCATCGACCACAAATCGCAAAATTTATAAGTCACACTACTTATTTTATGGTCCCAAACACCACATTAATTGAACATAGATTATATTTAAGTTACAATTTATCAAATTATTGGTCACAATTTAAATATTTTTAGCTTCCACTGCATGTATTGGATACAGTTTATCTAATTCATTGGTCACATATTGTTTATTGGTCACACAACAACTAAATTATTGGTCACAATCAACCAAATCATTTGTGACCATCACTTCACCACTGCCTCCACCAGCGGCACCACCACCGTCGCTACCTAATACCAACATCAACATCTCAAAACGAACACCACACCCTCCCAGCACCTCTATCACCACCCCCAAAACCACCAACACGCACGCACAACATATCCACCTCCTCCAACACGGACGCACAGCTAATCCCGACCCCACCCCATCTCCACCACCATCGCGCGCAGCATGACCACTCCTGCCGCACGCACGCACACCCACCACCGTACCACCATAGCACCCACAGCAATTGTCAAACCACTACCATTCTATTGCACCTTCACCTCAACAGTAGTTGTTCAAATCGCGACCACCACACAGAAATAACTACTGCCACTACCGCTACCGTAGCATCGTCGTCCAACCGCACTATCATCACCGTCGTTAGCGTCCATACCCAATCGACGGATTGCAGCGAACAGTGGCATCCAGACACACCCGTTATGTACGCAACCGCACTCGACACCTCCACCAAAAACAGATCCCACCTCCACCACAACCACAGCACCCACACCTACCCGTAGCCACACCCACGCACGCACACCCGACCATAGCAACCGGCGCACACACCCAACCATCGCAACCACTCACAAAACTAAAAAAAAAAAAGAAATGACGGAGATGCTGCTGCGAACGATAGCGTCGACGGACTACAGCGTCGCGACGCGTCCATTCACAGCAGCGTCGATCGATGATAAGTCCAGACAGAAAAGAAATGAGAGGGAGAGTGAAGACGAGAGAGGGAGATGACATGAAGAAGAGAAGAAGTCGTGGCGACGCCGAAGTTGAGAGACGGGAGAAGAGATGAGATTGGAAAGGTGATGTGTTCAAATAATTTTAGGGTTGGTTGGGTTAGATAGGGTAGGAGGTGTATATAAATTAATTTATATTGTATATAGATATAAAAATAAAAAAAAATGTTTTTATATTAATAACTAAAACCTGATTTATGCAATATGAAACTTGATTCTAGATTTATGAAAATGGTAATCTAATTCCAGGTCTAAGTGTAATTTCCTCCTTCTAATATGTATTAAAGCCCATTTCATTGACTATATTAACCCAACGACCTTTATCAACTTCAAGTCTAACCTGTATTTTGAATTTTAGGAAATTTCGCTTTAGGACACTTTTAGAGAGTCTTGCCCTTTATTTTTGAATTTGCAAATAATTCCCTCTCCCTATGCCCCTGAATTTGAGAAATGACGAGTTGCTTCTGTAAAGGTTGTACAAGGCGGACCACTGCATAGAGAGCACTTCCTCTATCCTCAACTAGAAAGCAGTTTATAGAGCGTTTTCTGAGTGAAGTAAAGCAAACTAGACTACCGAGATTATCACCTTGAAAGGCGAACAATCAAGTCCTAGCCTTTGGGATTTGGTAAATGAGTAGTCCGAGGTTGTAGGGCTCACATTTGTTGATGGGCGGGTACAATAGTCAACTATAACTTATGTTCCATAGCATTTGAAGTACTCAAATATTGAAAACAAAGCTTTTTTTTTTTTTTTTCTTTAATTCAAGATTTAATTAAACCAATCCGATTCTTTTAATTGTCCTTTTTACCCTACTAACGGCTACCTAAACCATAACTTTTTTTCAAACAAATTTAAGTACTTGTACATTTTTTTAAATTATAATGATTCTTGATTAAGCATTTAAGTGGGGGTGTGTATGAATTTAAAGCTAATTAAAGTGAAACTTTATTCCATACCACATATTCTTTGATTTTGAGGCAAAAGGAATCAAATCAGCTTTTTTCATTCGAGGCACCATTATAGTGTAATTAGTGATCAAAGCCTTGTTCTTAGCAATGCTCTTAGTTCTAGGAATCCCAATTGTACTCTCACTCTATTTTTAAGAGTAATGCCAAGTACACCCATGAATGTTTTTTAGGTCAATAATGATATTTATCATCATGATGATAAATTATTGGTGATATGACAATCTATATGAAATAATGAGATTGGACAATTCAATTTATATGAGAGAGACGCGAGGGATAATGTGTTGTTACATTACTGATGATTTATCATTATGATGATAAATATAATTACTCTTTTTAGGTTCTTAATATAAGACAGAATTGTATGCACTTGCAAAAACTACAAAACGAGCTGCACAATGTTTTAGAGTGAACTTTTTGTTAGTTTAAGTCATACAAAAAGGTAAAAGTGTAAGACGCGATGAAAAGAGAAAAAATTTAAATTTTGAATGAACGTAGTGTTCAATTCTTAAATATAACGATTGTTAATGTGTGGTTTCGAAAATGTGAATGCTTTTCTTCATATTCCGAGCTCGTGAAAAAATAGTTTTGAGTATTGAACAAGTTTTTATATTGTTCTTTACACTGTCTAATCTGGGCATTGACAATGCTTGAGGTGCACCAACACGATGCTTACATATCTATAAACACAATATATATACGGTAATATAAGTGGAAATTCGTCCAAATAATCAAATATTATATAAATTTATGAACACTTATTTAACGTATAATACACTTACCAATCACCTATGTTATCATCGAAATTGTATTGTCTTATAAAAAATAGACTTTAGTGCATGTTTTTAATAATGGAAAATATACTAAAAATAATCTGATTTTAGTATTGACTATATTTTATTTTGCACGGTTCACCAAAAAAATATGCTAACAAATTTTGAAAATATATTTAAATTCTTATTCTTTTTAGTTCGATTAGACCTTTTATCGAACATACTTAGATTTTTATCTATCATCAATATTCTCAAAAAAATTATTTATTAAAAGGCCTCATCTATAAAAGCACGATACTAGTTTAAAGGATAAATAGCGCAGAACATCTTTACTTTTTAATGTCGTTGTGTAAAACGTCCATACCTTTCATTTTTTGGCATTTTCACCCATACCTTCTACATTTCATTATGCAAAAGGTCATTTTTTAACCATTTTTTCAATAAAATGACAATTCACCCTCCTATTCAAATAAAACAAAAAGAAAAAGATGAATAACCAACAACAACTATAGTCTTTAAGTTTTTTAAAAAATTACAAAGAAGGTGGTGTTATGTGGATCTATAGATAGCGGCTTGGTAGGGTAGTGAAAGTGGTGGTTGTGGAGAATTTAGGACTTATCTATAATATTTTGAAAAATCTAGAACTATGATTGCAATTAGTGGTTCATTACTTCATTTTGTTTCTTTTGAATATAAGGGTAAAATCGTCATTTTATTGGAAAAATGGTTAAAATGACTTTTTGCGCAATGAAATGTGGAAGGTAGTGTGAAAATGCAAAAAAATGAAAGGTATAAATATTTTGCACAATGACATTGAAAGGTAGGGACATTTTATGCTATTTACCCCTAGTAATATTACTAAATTAATTGGGAGAAAAGTAAAGTGGACTTGTGGATCATTAAAAGGTGGGGAAAAAGAAAGAACACAGGGAATAAATTAGTGAATAACCTGCCAACTGATAAACACAACACAATACTTTTTCCTATTTTTCACAATGTCCTACATTGGACCACAAAAAAGATTGCAATTAGATTAAAATTAACAATTTATGTTCTAAAAATTAGGTTTAATTTAAATAATAGTTAATTAATTAGTGATACTTAGATTCCTTCTGCACCATTATTATTTTATTTGTTCTTTCTTAGTTAGCGTGTGATGTCTCCTCTTTGTTTCTCCCTTCGTAATTCATTATTTCAGTCCTGAGGATTGTGCAAGGTTTAAACATAAGGGCTCCGCGCATCAAAGGAGGAGCTAGCATTTGGCGAGCCCCTGTAGTCGTCAGTGTTGACTCTACCAAAAAAATCTCTCTTATATTGGGCAGTCACTCAATTGCCGCTCGAGCGACTGTCTAGTAGTCGTCCGTATTCACTTGAATTCCTGGACTCCATTGCGCTACATGTATCGACTAGTTCAAGTGGTCCTACATTTTCTTGCAAAACTTCTATATAATCTTGTGAAAAATAAGGAGGAATTTTTTGCATGAAATTGCTATCTTGATTAGAATGGTGTTCTATATCTCTTTTTTTTTTTTTTTTTTGACAAATCGAAGAATTAATGGATCAAACTTATCGTTAGCAAACATTGAAGTATTTCTCTAAATAGAGAAAACACTCGATAAACTTACTTACTTTGATAAGGTAATTGAACTAACTACTACGCAAGGTCATTTTGCGAAATTTTCATTGCTAACTTCTAGCAACTACTGAATTCGAATTTGCGACTAGATATCAACTCTTACGATGATGGTTTTTTGACCGGGAACTTAATTGTTTGTACTATAAACATAGACCCAACATTGGTCGTGTTATGTTAAGATAATTTTAGACATATCGAGCAATTGTGCGGGCCACACCCACCACCTCCAAGTATTTAGAAAATAAACTATACATGCATTTATTGAAGAGGGTACACAGCACCCAAATCTAGGATCAATGTATAGGTAGGCAAACCCCACCTCAATCAAAAGTAGATCCACCCTTTCCTATATGGTCTTGCTACCTGCATCATTTTAATCGTCATTTAGCATACTACAAAGCACCACAATATACTATAGCTAATATGATAATAAGAAATGATTCTAAAGCTTATAGAGTCGGGAGATGAACAAGCTTATAGAGCCAGGAGATGAACATGCCTATTTTATCCACCAAATAAACATTAATAATGAGTCATGTAATCTCATCGCCACCTACTTCATTCTTTCTATTTTTAAATGCGCCTCCATCATTAGTCCAAATACATTCTTTACTTCAGTATAAATTTCAAGTTCATATACACCCATGTTTCTTTATAACCTCCATCTTTGCAATAGATATAAAAAATTAACAAGCAAACAAAATGATCACCTGTTAAAAAAAAAAAAAAAAAAACAGCAAGCCATGTAATCACCTCCATTACTTGAAATGCAAAATACCCCTGTAACATGATCTGAGTAGTGATAGCAACTCCCATAAGCTGATGTCACCTACAAGTTACATAAAAAATGAAATCAAACAATTTGTACTCCATTAATACTCAGGATAAATTTACCCAGAATAAAGCAAAACCAAGCAAAGTCTTGATTTCCACTGAACTAATGAGCAAAGCTAGAACATGACTTCTTCTCTTAATATATTCAATAATTTGCATACATAAATCCAATCCTCAAAAGAAACACGAAAAGAATAAAGTTACCAAAAGAATTCATGTGAAACAACAAAAGACTAATTATTATAATTATAAAGTTCAATTTTTTCTGATTATCCACTTCTGGATCCATTCTTCAATGGCCAAAAGCAAAAATACCAGAAAACTCACAAAGAAACATCAATTTAATCAAAATATGTATTCTCAGAATCATGAAAAACAACATTCATGGGTAGTTGTAAGAAATCTCTTCACCTGCAAATATGTGCAAGTACAACAACATCAGCAGAATGAACAACAGAATCAGGAGCATCAAGATGGCCATAAAGATAAAAGACAAGAACAAAAGCAAAAGATAAAGCAAAAGCCACGAGAACAGCCACTGCCACCACCGACACCACCGGAGGAAAGCCACCAGAAATGCAAGAAAATAAAACAACCATCCCCAACCAACCAAATGAAGCTAAATCAAGAGCCACCAATGGCGGATGAAAGCAATTAGAAATGTAAGAAAATTAAAGAACCAGTACAAGAGCCGCAACCACCGGAGGAAAGCAACCAGAAAAGCAAGAAACTCAAACAAGCAAAGAACGAACAAGCCCTGGAGGAAATGAACAAAAAAAGCAAAAAAATGAGGTGTTCAGGTTCACTTTGCAGCAACACAAAAATAATGCAAAGACCTGAACTTTCATCACCCACAGAAACCCAGAAAAAAAGATCATTAATGGCATCTTCTTCTTCTGAGATTGATGGTTCAAATAGATCCACTAGAACTACATTAAGTGAACTGAATGGGACTGGGTTTTCATCTTCATCTTCTTCACTTTCAGTTTCATGTGCTTCACCTTCAATTTCTGGATCCTTCAGAGGAATGCCTTTTAGGAAACTTTCTGGTTGTTATGAATGTAGAATGGTAGTGGATCCTATTCTTGGAATGACTAGAGATCCCTCTTTAAGAGCAACGATTTCTTCATGCCCTGAGTGTGGTGAAATCTTCACAAAAGCTGAAAATTTGGAGCTTCATCAAGCTGCTAGGCATGCAGGTAATTCTTCGTTAATTTCTTCTCTTCTTTGGACATGTTTGGCAAAGTTTATAATTGCTTATAAGTAGATTAAACTTTATTTTTATTCACACATCTCATAGGACTCGTGACTTATAATTACTTAAAAACCGTTTTCTTTGTCGGAAAATCCACCTTTCAATTTAATCCATTTTCCCCTTCTTTTTCATTTTGGATAAGTGAAAATAGATAGTATGACTTTGTTTACCCAACTATAAATATAAAAGAACATGTCACAATTTTACTAGGAACATTGGTAGGATGACTTAAGTAGCTTTAAGTATTTAAGTGGGACGAACATATACGCGCGTGTGAATATATATATATATATATATATATATATATAGTAAGATTGTTAACTTAAATTACAAAATATTGGATCAAAACATTCAAGTCACGATAATTTGGACGTCGAGTGGGTCAATTCACCCACACTATTTCTCTCTCTCCCAATCGGTCCGAATCGTCCGGATTTGAGAGTTTGAGATGTGGTAATTTAAGTGAATGGTCCCACCATGCGTTCTCATATTACGTTCTCATTAAGCATTTCTCTTTGCATGGAGATAGAGATTTTCATTCATAAAAGTGACATGAAGTTTCTGTTTGAGCCACATTAAAATTTTCATTTTCATTCTTCTACTTATTTTTAACTACACATTCTTCAATAAAATAATATTCATTCACATCAATAATTTTTCATTCTTTTTCAACCACACATTCTCCATCAATCTACTATTCCAGAATATATTTTTCCAAAATAATGTAGCTCAAACACACTCGAAATTATTAAATTTTTATTTAAATTTCTCGATAGAATAAATTAACGGAATCCGTGCAGTATGCTCAACAATTTAAATTCATTTTAACTTTTAATTTTGTAGTCAAACTTTTTGCTTTTATTGATGATTTCAATGCCTAGTTGTGCATAAGCAGCATAACCAATGAACAAAATAGTAACCCATTAATTAACTTTCCACAAATCCATATGCCTGGTTGTCATCTACTCCTTATAATTTTGATATACTTACACATTTTTCATACTACGACCACTTTTTCCAATACCTAATAAATGTCCTATTTCTCATAGTGGCACAAATTCACAAACACTACCATACAAGACAACATTAATAACAATTAAGGATGAACCTCGTTGACCCAAGATAAGTCAATGTCATGATTTTTGAAAAGTAACGTATTTAAATAATTTTTCGAAATTTTATTATGTGGCTATAAGAACCTTTCTTTGAGAAGCAAAAGTCTTGCCAAACAGATTCTAACTTTAATTCGAGATTATTAATAACTAATGACTTTAAACTTTTTCCTTTTTGTTTTTGTTGGGATTGGGACCTATAGTTTCTGAATTGGGACCAGAGGACACAAGCAAGAACATAGTGGAGATCATATTTCAGTCAAGCTGGCTAAAGAAACAGACCCCAGTGTGCAAAATAGACAGAATTCTCAAGGTCCAAAACACTCCCAAGACAATATCAAGGTTCGAGGAATACAGAGACAGCATCAAGGCTAAAGCCACCAGGCTCCACAAAAAGCACCCCAGGTGCATTGCCGATGGCAATGAACTCCTTAGGTTCCATTGCACCACTTTCTTGTGCTCACTAGGCCTAAATGGCTCATCGAATTTGTGCAACTCGATTCCGAGTTGTAATGTATGTAGCATTATCAAGAATGGGTTCAAGGTCAACGCCGAAGCCGTGACTGGATTTTTTCAAAAAGGTATGTTACTTGACATATGAGCACTTAATATCTTTTCTAGAGGTGTCAAAATTTGATTGAGTTGATTGTATAGAGTCGGACCACATTGGGTTTTGTGGTGGGTCAGGTCAAGCCTAGCTTTTCATGATTCTCCGCGACTTAGCAGTTTGTCTCATATAGTTGTCTCGACCGGGCCAAACTAGACCGGTTGAGGGCAAAACATGCCCGGTTTTTTCGTGACCAACCCTAATTTGTTACGATTTCTTATTGCATGACTCTCTTGTTAATCAGTTAGAAGTGATATGCATTTGATAATTATGTCTTTCGGCAGGTATATTGACGACGGCTACTAGCGGAAAAGCGCACGATCGAGCACGATTGGGATCGGACGACGGAAGGAGGGCAATGCTGGTTTGCAGGGTAATTGCAGGGCGAGTGAAGAAGAATATGGAGGGGAGCATGGAAGAATATGACTCTTTAGCTGGAGTTTCAGGAACTTACCCAAATTTGGATGAGTTGTATGTTTTTAATCCTAAGGCTATATTACCATGTTTTGTTGTAATCTATTCAGGGTTTTAGAGTGTGCTCAATCATTTGCAGATGGTTGGCCTAAAATGACAAGCCAGATTATTGTCAAATTATTAAGAATTTCATCAATGAACTCTAAATTGTTGAATCTCGGATATGATCAACTTCTATCAAGGATAAAAGAAATTTTCCAAGAAAATTAGAAAATCGCATGGTTTTGATATTTAATCAACGTGCAATTTACCTTTAAAATGGTCTGTAAGATGGTGACTTGTTTGAGAACATCAATCTTTAATTCATTTTTGAGTTTTAGTCTAATCATATTATTTGTTAAAACTCATAATTAAGCTCTGAAACCACTTAAAAACTTAGAGTTCCATATTAAAATGTCAACTTTTTATTTAGAAAAGCAATTCAAAATATACTTATTATAGTTCTTGAGAATTAAAAACTAATTCTACCATCCAGAGCAATAAAATCGCAAAAAAGAAAAAGAAAAAAAAAAAGATAGATACAAGAAGACGCAAGGCTTACAGAAGTTAGACTCACTGTGAGACTATATTATCTTCTGCTGTTGTAGTAATTCATTATGATTAGAAAAAAGTTTACAAGAGAAAATTATACACACACTATCTTCCCTAGCATCTCTCGCTTTTTTAAGGTAATACAAAATCCTAACGATGACTCCCTATTTATAAGTGAAATGAAGACAAAACCAAAATTATAAATGTGAAAATCCTTAGCAGTCGTTAATGAAATTCCAAGGGGGTTTCACCACCCGCACCCCCTTCCCGCTCCTATGCACGGAAGCAATAATATTTTCTATAACGTAACAATAGTTTCGAAATTTAATCAATATGGGGTTTTACCTTTAACACGCAAAATAGTTCTCGTACCCCTTTTTTTGCTCTATCGAGGGAGTGTTACTTCCTTATTAGGAACTGGGTTCTATGGAAAATGAATTGAACGAGATCACAAAACAAGATTTTGCAGTCGACCCTAAACTTATAGAATTGAAATGATAGACATCACATACTTTTTTGGACATTGAAGACTCATCTGCTAATTCTGCAGTTTGTCAAGTGAATATTCTTCAACCTTGAATAATTCCTCTCTTCTTACAGTGTTTGGTACAATGTTTTGTTCTCTGACTCTGTCTTTTAGCCTGGATCAATGGTCGCGCATGTGTTCTTGGATTGTGTTACGTTTCAATCCTAAGTGTTTTCTCTGCTTTTTTGTACTATTCGTTTGGCTCATTATTTGCACATAATGACTTTGTTTGATTAAAGTGAAGCACTTGAGTATGGGCAAGAGATTAGCAATTTTAACCTTGAAAAAAGTACACTTTCTTTTATAAGCACATTATTTCAGATGAAATTAAGTATAAACCATTTCCACAACATGATTTATTGTTTATTTTTTATTTTTTATGAAAAAATATTATAAATCAGCATAGTCGAGATGATAATGATAGAAGACGAGTTACAAATAACTAGAAAAGAAAACAATCTATACAAATTATATGATAATTTACAATAATTTATTCGTCAGTATTCAAAGTAAAAAATGAAGGTAGCGACATTGATAAATATTTGATGGGAAGAGTCTAATCTATTGTTCATTTTTTCTCGTCCTAGATTTTTTTATATATGTAAAGGGTACAAATATTGAGAATTAGAAACTTTAATTCTATACTACTAAAAACAATAAAGTCGTAGTAAGAAAATAGACACACAAGAACATGAATGATTTTTATAGATTCGCTTCAATGTGAGACTTCGTCATTGCCTATCACTATAGTAATTCACTATGATGAACATATATTTATATAAGAAATTTTGCACTTTTTATTTTCTCTAATCTCCCTTCATGATGATGATACAAAATCCTAATGACAATTCCCTATTTACAATACAAATTAGGATAAGACCGAAATTATAAGTGTCGATCTGTTTACGGCTCCTCACAACTACGTTAATTAAGTTCCACAAATTAACGTGAACCTTTTTGCTTGGTGGAGAAAAAAACAACTCTCTCTCTCTCTCTCTCTCTCTCTCTCTCTCTCTCTCTCTCTCTCTCTCTCTCTCTCTCTCTCAAATTAATAACGTGACACCCAGACACCCAACTATCACAGAAGTTTTAATNCTCTCTCTCTCTCTCTCTAATTACATGTTCTTGATATACATTAGATTACAAGGAATGGATAAAGAGTAATTATAGAGGGCACAAGTAAACGAGTAATTTTCTAGAAATGCTAACTTAACAAATTAAATAACAAAAAAGTAAAAGGTGTACATAGAAAGCCCCGAAAGATGCTCCTGCTCGATAAAAATGAGGTTCAAACTCGCATTCGACTGTTAATCAAACGGTAAATTGTCAGAACCTATGTTAATTTAAGTCATCTCATGGGTCTGCATACTATTACTGTAATTGCATCTTTTCTTACAAGTCGATTTTGAATGTGAGTAAACTAATATGAGTAGATGCCCTTACATGTATTACTCTTGTCGTTGACGACACGACTTGAAGAAGATTAAGATTAATTTTATGAGAAAATGCAATTGTACAGTCATTAAGGGCTGTAAATTATAATGAGCCCCACATTTATGTGAGAGGGCTGTAAAATTTACAGCCCTTAATGCTGTAAATATAGCAGATCTCTAATTTTATGAAGTCGGTCAACTGTAAATATGAGTGTCGTAAGTATCGAATTTGAAAGGAAGAATGTAATATGACGAATCCGTCTCCAAAAAGAGTCAATATGCACATGCAAGTCAAAATAATTCATAATAAACTAAAGAATATGGGATGTAAATGATTGGTCAAGAAATTAAAGCAATAAAGCAAGAGGAGAAAGTATTTTCATCGCATTGAAATTGTCAAGGCAACATTATGAGGGGGGGACCTTGATGTTGAATCTATATATAAAATGGTCAAAGGAGGTGTAATCATGTCAATTATCTAAATTTGGTGGACCTCCGTATGTGCAATTATATTTTAAGAATGACAGGGAAACATAATATGCGTTACAACAAATATTCTTGATTTACATGAGATAAAAAATTTATCTAACAATAAAGAAAAAGATTTAGGTCGAATTAAAAAATTGAAGTCGATGAAAGAATAGAACATGTTATATATATATATATATATATATCAAGATCATATTACGTAGACTCAAAGCATCATTAGATAAATCTTATAATAAAATGTCATAAAAAAATGAATGAACTTCATAATTAATTTATGATAAGTCTCAATATTTGAATTAAGATTTTTATTTATTTGACATTTTTTGTTGAAAACGACGAAGACAATATCATATTTGCTCTGATATCAATTTATTGAAGAAAATTCAAGATTATAGACACAGTATGAAGTGATTGTTCACAAAGACATGAGAACAAAATAATTTGAAAAGTAAAGAAGATTTCACTAACATATGGAGAAAGAATACAAAGATTTTGTGTTTACAACTTTGTCTAAAATACAATGAAGAGTTATATATATATATATATATATATATATATATAGACACCACACACATATGGGACGTCCAAAACCTTAAAAGTAGAGTTATAGATGGAAAGAAATGCTCAAAACGTGGAAAGGGCTTGGCCGGACAAACAGCCGCTCCAGCGCCTGCTAGCAGCAAGCGAGCTCTAGCTTTTGGTGCAGAATTTCGATGGAATCGCTCAAGCGGTAGACTAGCGGCCATCTAGCGGAAAAGCATCAAAAATCTCTCCGTGGTCCATATCTCGGCCTCTTCAAGTTTAAAACAAATTCTAACTCCCAATTGAGCTTTCAAATAGAACTTCAATTAAAATTTGTCAAATAACTTTGAATATGATTCCAAATAACATTCCAAATAGAATTCAAATCCCACCCTAATTCTAGCATTCTTCATCATCAAACTTGCTTAGATATTCAACTCGAGAATAGTCTAATTGCGTATTAATCGGGAAAATGAAGAAACTTCGCAAGCTTAAGACACCAAAGAATATTATACTGTCATATTAAGTTGACTATAAAATATAGTCCAAATAATTTATTGACGATGAATAGCAATTTCAACAATTAATTAAAAACTGCAATTTCATAATTGTTGGCTGAAAATCGGATTAAGTTTATATCAGAATAAGCCACGTAACAGGAATTTGAAATTGATTCAATTTTTCATTAAAGTAAAATAAAACGAAATAAATTTTATCATATTTGATGTGAATGTTTTATACTTGGGGTATAAAATAGGTAGTTATGTCAATCGAGCATTAGAGCGTGCAAAAAATAGGTAGTAGTTGGGGTCGATAAAATTTTAATCTCCCCGTTTACCTATATTTAGATTGAATCATTTTATTTATAAGTTTAAAATATTAGTGTTGGTACAATTTTATTAGCAACCCGATCTCCGCAATTCTAGAAAATGCACAAGTGAAGATAAAACTAAACTCGGTCTCGTGTGCTTCTAAACCATATTAAGCACTCGTTTGTTAGGATTTTTAAAAAGTCAAAAATTGTTTCCGAGACTAATTAAGAAGTTGTTTTTGAACATGTTTAGAAAATTTTTCAAAAAGTGTTTTGTCTGATTACAAGTACTTTTAAAGAAAAGTTACCCTAAAAAACTCTTCTATAAGAAACAAAAGTAAAAATAGACGCATTTTAAACTGTATTATGTCGAAGTTGAAATGATTGAATTGTTATCGAAAATTCGATAGAAAATCTAAAGCCAATCGGTTCGTTTGAATTTCGTCAATCCCTCGAGGAAAAAAGAATCCATTGATTGGATTTATTTCCTTATTTAGGAGAAATAATATCCATTTTCTACTAAAAAACTGATCTTAAGAGTGATTAACACATAGTTAAACAAAAGGTGGAAACTCCATTATCAAGAAAAGATCAAATAGGGTGGGATTAAAATCAGAAATTTAGTAAATTTTGATAAAAATTAATGAAATGTGTGATCAAAAAGTTGTGGATCTTACAAAATATGTGATTAAAATTAATTATTGATTTTACTTTGAATTAAAATTTAAAATTTATCCCTACCAAATAGGGGCCAATTTTGAAACTAGACTATAAAACGAAAATGACCATGCTACAAGTACATAATCATTTACATAATACATTACATAATTGACAGGTGTCGCGCATCCATCGGCAGTTTACAATTTTTGACTTTTCCACACTTCACATCCACGGCCAGATTTCTTCCATTTACATGGATTATGTACATGGAGAATTATCCAAACGAAAAGGACAACACCCAATTTCTCACATCAAAACAAGATATATAAAACAAGAAGGGAAATCGGAAGGTGCACAATCATGTCTAGTACTGCGTGTAGAACGGAAAAAAAAGGCTCGAAAATACTGTTAGCAAGAAATCCATTTTGAAACACTCTCTGCCAACAATAATTTATCAATCATAACTTTTTCTCCAAACCTATATGAAATTCTCAATGCTCCATGTGAATTCACACAGCCCTTTTGTACAGGAAAAGTCATTACAGCACTTCCACCATTAGAGTATGCATAGTCAAAAAGCTCTTTCATGGGAGTATGAACTTCACCAATATACCTGTCCCCCAGTTTCCTTTTGCAGTACAATTTTATAACAAGCACTGTATTGTAGTTTTGCACCATCGACTCGCTTATCGTGTAATTTAACGTGAAATTCCACGCAGGATTCGTCTTGCCGTGTGTGTCGGTCGGAGTCCGTTTCTCAGTTTCCGGGTTGCTTCCGATTGAAACCCTGGCATGAACTTTCATCTTGCATATTCTCCTGACATCTTCAAGATTATTAGCTGATATAAGTGTTATTTCAAACTTTCTGCACTCCATGTTTATCAAGCCAAAGTTTCCTCAAATTTAGCTTAGTTGATTGAATAATCAACTTATTATAGGAGAAAAACACAGGTTGACTTTTAAGTTTTAAGTCATTTACTAGATGGAGCTAGGAAAGAGAGGAATTTCGTTAGAAAAAATAAAATTCTCGCAATGTTTTTTAGCTTGACTTTTAAGTAATTTACTAGTTGGAGCCAGGAAAGAGAGGAATTTCGTTAGAAAAAATAAAACTTTCGCAACATTTAAAAAACGTTGTGAAAAGTTTTATCTTCCGCAAAGTTTAAAACACGAAACACTGGAAAAACGCTGTAAAAAGGCAATATTAGCAACGTTTACTTAAAAAATGTTACCAAAGCTCAATTTTGTTAAGCAATGACAACATTCACGTATTAGAATGTTGCGATAGACAATTTTAGTAACATTTAACTATCGAATGTTCCCTTTTATGTGTTGCAAATGTATTTTTTGGTGCAGCGACAATTACACATGCACCAAAATAATTGGTATGACCAATCTATGACATAAGAATCTGTTTAAAGTTTTCGTCACTCCTACTTGGACTTGGTCAGAAATTATGAGCGATTCATTTGTCAATTACATCTTCTTGTCACTCCTACTTGGACTTGGTCAGAAATTATGAGCGATTCATTTGTCAATTACATCTTCTCAAAGAGTACTTATCTACTAGAGGGTATGACCATTCTTGGTCATTCGTTAATACTTTAAAAAGACTTCCTAAAATAAAATATTCTACGAGAAATCCTTATCACCAGATTCAAGTGTTTCGACGACCAAAAGAAGCTTGATTGCTGAAGCATCACAGCAGCGACCACACAATCGTCGTTAGTGGTGCCTCGTATACAGCGACCAAATTCCATTGGTTGTTAAATAATCCAAAACCAAGTGAAAAGTGGAGAATTTACCCTCACCATGTGTTTCAACGACCAACTAAAGTTTGGTTGTTGAAAAATACTTGCAGCGACCACGCTATGGTCGTTGGTGGGGTCTCCAATATAGCTATCAAATTTCTTTGGTCGCTGAAACATCCAAAACGATGTGAAAAAATAAGAGGGATTTATCTCGTCACGCGTTTCAACGATCAACTAAAAGTTGGTTGTTGAAAAATGCTTGCAATGACCATACGATAGTCGCTGGTGAGGTCTCTTATACAACGACCAAATTTCCATGGTCGCTGAAACATCCAAAATGATACGAAGAAATACGCAAAATTTACCCTAACAATGCTCAACCAAAGAGATTAATTGACTCTTTAAATACCGACGAGAACTTAATCTACCAACATCGTGTTCTATTGACTCTTAAGAACGTTCACTTAAATTATTTGAAAAAAATTCAATAAATAATGGGTGACTAATTTTTCATTTGCCCAAGCTAGGTGTAAGAACAAAATATTTTTTTGTGGTATCATTAGATGATTTCTTCTCCGAGATCTAGATCAGTATCAATAAAAGTAACGAAATGTTGTTTATCATCGTTATAAAGTTGGATTTATCGGCCCTCAAGTGTCGGAATGGGCTAGCTCGAACGCTTTCTTTACTCTTCATAATTTTCCTTTCACCAAAGGACCCCAATGTTATCTGGTAACAACATATTCTTCACAAACTATCGATAGACACTAAAATTGGGTAAGACCCATTATCATATTCTTCTTGCTGCAATATTTTCAACCCACCAAGTTAAGGTACCCGCTAGATAATACGCCAGCCAAGCCACCTCCTTCAATTTGGGTGTCTTGTGGAGATAAAACAGTTACCCTTCCTTTCCCATATGAGAGACAATTGAATTGTCCTCAGAATTCTGGATTTAACGTCCCTTGATATTACTTATAGAATCCCACGTATTTCTTAGGTGTTTTTGCAAAAAAGGTTAAAAAAAAAATTATCGTTTCCAAATTATTGCCTTTAGACCATAACTTTTGCACTTCCTCAGCCTTTTGTGTATCCGTCAACACGACACCAGCCGCTGGTTCTACTCCAAAATCAACGACCTGCCAATACTCTTTCGACCTTAAGAGATTATCCATAAGTGCTCAAATGATCACAATTAACCATGAAAACATGGAATCACCCGTTATACTAAACGTTTAGAGGCCATATATAATTGCTACTATAAGAAAACGATTTCGAACAAAATATAAGTTTTTTGATAAAAAAAATAATAATTTCTTCAATAAATGAAATTCAAATACACGATCTATGATAAAAATCACAATAACAATAAGGAGCTTACAGATTGTTGATGTGTAATGTGTTTAGAAAGTCAAAGAAATATTTCTTTATTTTGTCTAATCCAAGGGCTGTAAAATAGATAAAATAGACAAGTGTAGGGTTGATTTTATGTATTGTAGTAGGTTAAAATTTCACCCTTTTTAATGTAAAAAGACTGCTGTACTATTATTAAGAAAAAATTAGATTTGTACATCTGTTGTCTCACGTTTTTCTTCTTCCCGGACTTTCCCAGCACCTCTGTTTTTCCCCTGCACCACTGGTTTACTGTCCAGCTTCTTCCCTTCTTGCTGTTGGTGCATTTCTGCTGTTATTTCCACACCTTACAGGTCCACAAAGCTGTATAAACAGCCAACATTATTGGTATCAGAGCAATCTTCAGGTCTGGTTTGTTCTCTGTTGCAAAAAAAAAAAAAAAAAAATCTGAATCAAGGGTTAAAAAAAGAGGGTTTTTTTGTTGAAAATAAAATGGCAAGCACAAGTGGTTCAAGTGGAAGTTTACAGCAGTCATTTGTTTCAATTTTTGATGGCCAAAACTATGATTTTTGGTGTGTGAAGATGAAGACTTCATTCATTGCTCTGGATCTATGGGATATGGTGGAGAATGACTTTGAAGAACCTGAAAATGAGGAAGTCCTAACGGCAGCCAAGAAGAATGAACTTAAAGAAGCAAGGGAAAGGGATGCAAGTGCACTTTCAATGTTGCATAGGGCAATGGTTGATTCAGTCTTTCCAAGAATCATGATGACAAGCAAAGCAAATGAAGAATGGATGATTCTAAAGAAGGAATACCAAGGAGACTTGAAGGTAAGAGCCATTAAACTTCAATCTCTTAGAAGAGATTTTGAAAATATGAAAACGAAAGACAATGAATATGTTAAAAAAATTTCGGATAGATGTAATGAGCTTGTGAATCAAATGAAGTTATATGGTGAGAATGTTACAAATACAAAAATGGTGGAAATTTTTTTGATTAGCTTGCCGAAAAAATATGATCCTCTTGTGGCGGTGATTGAAGAAACAAAAAATCTAGAGGAGTTAAAAGTTGAGGAATTGATGGGTTCATTGAAATCATTTGAACAAAGGTTTAATCGACGTTCCGAAAAATCAATGGAGAGTGCATTTCAATCTAAACTAAATGTTGGATCGAATAGCAACTTAAGGCAGCCCCAAAATTATGAAAAGAGGATGGATATGTCAAGTAGAGGTGGAAGAAGTAGTAGGGGAAGAGGAAGAAGTCCAAGAGGTAGAGGTAGAAGTAATTTTGAAAGGAGATTTAGTGGAGAAGATCAATCACAAATGTGCAAAATTTGCAAGAGAAGTAGCCATGATGAAAATGATTGTTGGTTTAAAGGAAGCCACAATGTTACAATTGTAAAGGATTTGGACATGTGCAAAAGGATTGTAGAGGAAAGAATACTCAACAAACCAATTGTGTAGCTGAGAAGGAGGATGAATCAAGTTTGTTTTATGCTTCTTTGAATGCACCAGAATCAACAAATGAAGCATGTTTCTCAAGTTCAAATTGC
>CAIGRF010017308.1:71266-105332 GCA_903798235.1 Fraxinus ornus
AACATTCTCATAATCGATAACAATCAGATCCGATTTGTTATAATAATCGAATCGGTAAATAATTTTTATAGCATGTTATTTGTCACTAAAATAAATAAATGAAAAAATAAAAATAAATAAATTACATTTGGTACTATAATTTGTATGTATGATTAAATAATTTTTAAATTGATTAAAAATTAAAAATAATATTAAAATAAGAAAAAAAATTAGATTTGCACCTCTGCTGTCTCACGTTTTTCTTCTTCCCAAACTTTCCCAGCACCTCTGTTTTTCCCTTGCATCACTGGTTTACTGTCTAGCTTCTTCTCTTCTTGCTGTTGGTGCATTTCTGCTGTTATTTTCACACATTACATGTACAAAAGCTGTATAAACAGCCAACAAGATCAAAGGGCCCAGGCTCAAAATTGTACCCATATATTTCGCTATAAAATCCTAACCACGAAAAACCAGGTACGGAACCCTTATATAGGATTTTATCTATTCCACTTATTTAACTAAGATTTAAAAACTTTCAATAAATAAATAAATAAATCAAGTTATCAACGAAACCAGAAAGAGAGGGATTCAAACCCTCGAGCTGTCTCTTGTTGGGTGGGACCGATAGAAAGAAAGGACAATCACATGGTACTTCTTGATCCTATCTCGAAGGGATATTTGAACAAGCCACTCATGAATGTTGCTGGATTGAAAATTAAAGGACACAACTGAGAATTGATCACCATCTCTCCCTATCACTTATATTAAGTATATATCTCACAGAGAAACTAGAAAGAAACAAATTACAACTAGAGGTTTGAAAAAAGATGATAGAGAGAAGGGAAAATATTTTGGAAGCACAAAGCAAGAAACAACAGAATCCGATTATGACCTATTGGGGCAACTGAAAGTTTTATTTATGAGGAAATTAGCATTTTAAGTTTTCCAATTCAAAAATCAGGTGTGAGGTTTATTTAATCAAAAATTAGGTATTAATTAAATTATTAATAATATTATAAAATTTATCCACCTCAACCCCACTACAAACCCTAAATTATTTCCATCATCGACGTCATATACCATAAGCTCATTTTTCCTCCACCACCACCTCTCCATCCTCCACCCAAACTCATTTCGCCACAACCATCCACCCCTTTCCCCAACACCGTAGCTCTAAAGTTGCGCGAGGCAACGCCTCTACAGGTAGAGATGCACCTCTACAGGTTCTTCGATGGAAGGGGACACACGGAGGTTTAGATTAGGTCAACGTGGCGAATTGCCTCCGCCACCACATGCTCATGTAGCGCATATGAGATAAAGGCAGAATTGGGCCCATGATCTCAGATCTGAACAATATTTCGTCCAAAGTCGACGCTTAGATCTGTGTCGCGCTCAGTTTGAGCCGTTGCAGCCAGTTCACCTTCAAAAGTGAAATGGCCAGTGGTGGTTGTGGTTTGTTGAGGTTGTGTCTAAGTTGTTGGCGGTGGGGCTGTGTTGGTGATGGTAGCGCTATTAGATGTGTTGGTGGTGGTGGTTGCAAGTGGTCGTGGTGGCGGCGGCTATAGTGTTGGTCGTGATGATTTGTGACCAACTATTTGATTAATTTGTGACCAACTGAATGTGTGACTGAAAAATTCGATAATTTGTGAACAATTAATTTGAAAATCTGTGACCTACAAATAAATTGACCTATAATTTTTTTGATTTGTGACCTATCAAAATTTTTTATTGTGAGCATGAAATAATATGTGATCAATTAATTTGATAATATGTGATCAATAAATGTACGCACTTGTGATTATTAACTGTATAATTGTGAACGTAATATATTTAATACCAGAGTTTAGAATTTTGAAACTTAAAACCTGAAAATTGAATTACCGAATTACCACATACTTATGTCCGACTTGCGAATTTTTCCCTTCGTTTATACCCTTGTTGCTAATCAATGCAACCCATAGATCAAAAAATACCTGAGAAGAGGCAGGCTCATTTAAAGAAATTTGCATTCTATCTGTGTGATCCAGGAGCCTTGTAGGACATTTATCACGATCCAGGACATCTTGGAAATCGAAAGGCGATTTTTAAGTGGCTTTAAAAATGATTTTATCCATGGATTGGGTTTTAGGTCCACAATTTACCAGGCAATTGAATAGTCGAGGTTGAGCTAAAAGCCCATTTTATCATATAGCCCACCGGATCAGTTTGGCATCATAGCCCAACAAATATGACAGTAATGAAAGGAAACGAACAACAAATAAACTTTTTATATGCTTTTAAAATTATGGTAAATTTAAACAACTAATATTTCACAAATGTAAAGTTATATATTAAAACAAATGTTCATGTATATGTTACATTAAGCTCATGTTTGATGGCCATTATTTGAAAACTATTTTTTTCTATATACTCATTTTCAACCGAATGTCAATTGGCCACAGGCAGTTCTCTCCTCACCTATCATTGGGGGTCTCAGATAGCACCTAATAAAGTAGAAAAATCATTTTCAATCACACATTTACACAATATACATGTAATCAAATAATGATAATCAAACAGGGGCTAAGAAACAGAACTGCTCTCTTCCCCGAATCGGGAAGAGAGCAGTTTTCCCCATTTTGGCCTTTGGCCAACCTTTTATTTTTTTATTTTTTTTGGCAATCCCATAAAATACTATACTCGATTGTAAAAAAAAAAATTTATCCATTTAAGTGGCAATTTTCATAGAAAACAAAGCCAAATGAACACTGTTTTATGGGATTGCCAAAAAAAAATTGGCCAAAGGCCAAAATCGGGAAAAACTGCTCTCTTCCCGATTCGGGGAAGAGAGCAGTTCTAGGCTAAGAAATGGAGTTATATCTCTCAAAACTTTATACATGCACCTCCGTGCAAGTTCCGTCCAGGGTAATAGTACTCGCCATTAACTACTTGATATGTGAATTCTATTGTAATCAAAATCAAATTCACGCCAATATGATTCATGTGGCATCATCATTACTCTATTGATCTAATGTATCGATATTAACAAGATGGTGTGAGACAGCTTATAGCAAAAGTGATGTATTCATATCCAAAGTACATAAACAACAATCCACTAAAAAATACACAGATACATAAAGGTTTGACCCAACAATATTTCAACGAGCAATGCTATTCATCCAAGTGGGGATGCATCCTCAGTCTATATGACATTAATGTGACATTAAATGATAGATGAAATTAAATACCGGAATGTATCACACTGAAGATGAATAGCATTATTGTATTTTAACAGACTAAGAAGAAATTGGAATGTCTTCATCAGATTCAGATCCAAGATATAAGAGAGGGGTCGCTCTATAACATATCTTTGCCACAGTTACCAAAGCTCTCTTCGATTTAGAAAGAACACCAATCCTTCTGGGAAAAGTATAAGAAATATTTAGGGTTCCTTGTGGTCGTGGATCCACAGAACCATTTCTTTTAACCTTGATAATAGTAGTTCTTTCTGAACTTTTCCTCTTTTTAAACAGTTCCTTGAGTGACAATTTAACTTCTCCCAAATAAATATCACTCCACAATCTTCTTTTACAGTATAATTTAATAGTAAGATATACATCCCCTTCCTTCGTTGCTTTTTCACCTAATGTATACTCAATTTTGAATTCCCAGTTGGGATTTGTCTTACCTTTCACGTCGGCCGGAGTTTTCTTAGCCGTATTTGGTTCACCTCCGATTGATACCTCTGCATATACTTTCATTCTGCCAAAAGTTCGAACGTCCATCAGATCCTTTGCAGAATCAAGAGTAATCTCAAATTTTCTGCAATTCATGTTACCCATTTTTTTTTTTCTTTGAATGATTTGATTGTTCAAGAATTTAGTTTTTCGGGGTAACCTTTATAAAAATCTGGGAATATTCGAGGAAGATGAAGACAATTTAATCCCAAGAATAAATCCATTTTTTTTTTCACTGGAATTAATTATCTGTCATTCGATTTTTTAAAGAATTCTCGTCATTTATCAATCAATTCTTTTAAAATACATGGTAATTTAGGGTGTGTTTTAGCCACATTATTTCGGAAGAATATATTCTGAAATAATAGATTGATGAGAATGTGTGGTTGAAAAAGTAGGAAAAGTTATTGATGCGATGTAAAATATTATTTTATTTAAAAATGTGTGGTTAAAAATAAGTAGAAGAATGAAAAAGAAAATTTTAATATGTACCAAATATAGGCTTACTGTTTCTTCTAGAAGAACACTAGGTAATTACAAGCATGCTGTGTTGCCAAACACTCATTCTGGCCGGTTTTTTTAACGCTTGTGCATGGCCAGACATGGGTCCACCTCATGTAAGTGAATGTGGTGTCAAAATCTTTTCATGTCAAATATGATGTACATATATCAAAATTGTCGTTAAAATTAATGTATAAAAAGCTGTCACCTCATAATGATGTCTAACTTTGAACCACATTATTTTGGAAGAATGTATTTTGAATAGTAGATTGATGGAGAATATTTGGTTGAAAAAGAATGAAAAATTATTGATGTAATGAAAAATATTATTTTATTGAAGAATGTGTGGTTGAAAATAAGTAGAAGAATGAAAATAAAAATTTTAATGTGTACCAAATAGAGGCTTGATGTCAAATTCGATATACATATAACAAGATTGTTAAATTTAAGAAACTTATTTTATGTTGAAGACCGATGAGAGCGTAAGGGACGCTGCTTGGACTCCAAAGCTCCCAACTTTATTGTTCCTACGTGATGGAAGAGCGCTCTTTCTTTTCGTTCATTTTTACTTAAATTTTCGATGATTAATCTTTTTATTTGTTTTTGAGTAATTCTTTTTAATGATTTCATAAAATGCATTGCTAATGAATGACGGATATAAAAGTTATTTCACTAATCTCTATTTAAGTTCAACAACATAGCTCAAAATCATATAATACATTCGATATTAATCTAGTTGACTTAATGAAAAAGTAAGAAAGAACTCCTAACTCGTAACACATTTTCTCTCTCACGCTCATAGTAGCTTTCAATGTTGATTGATTTGAGAGCCATAATTTCTGCAGCCACCTCCCCTACGCGAGAGAATAGAGTCTACTTACACCTTATGCTTTGTCCAATTGACTCTAGTTTAAGGGTGTGTTTGATCCACATTATTTTGGAAGAATGTATTCTCATAAAGAATGTGTGATTAAAAAAAAAATTATTGATGTGATTGAAAATATTATTTTATTGAAAAGTGTGTGGTTGAAAATAAATAGAAGAATGAGAATGGAAATTTTAATTTGGCTCAAACATGAGCTAAATGTTAAATAATTATATTTACAATTTTAATTAATTTTTTTTTTAAAAAAAAACCAACCCTTATTTAGCCTTTTCTTTGAACTTTTAGTTGTATTTTATTTTATTTTATTTTTATGAAAGGCATGGTGTAGCGTGCACAATAAGTAAGGTAATATTTCATATGCAATAGAAAAGTGTAATATGTGAACCTTGTACCTAAAAGATTTAGTTAGTAACAATTACAAATAAATTAATTACTGTGTTTAAATTATAAGAATTAACGAATTGAAAAATTGACTACATGAAGATTGACGTACACATATTAATATAGAGCCAGGGAAACGTTTGGATTGTGTCAAAATTAAGATAAGAAAAAGGCTATTTTTATTAATTTGTTGTTTAATTATATGTCACGTATACACCTATTATTTCTATTTATTCTTACTTAGGTATTAATTATTAATAATATTAATTAATCGAATCCATTTAGAGGCGTAAAAAGGGTCACGTCAGACTTGATAACCCTTTTTCTTGGATTAAACTCTGCAAATACCAAGCAACTTTCGCAACTTCTTGTTTGACGGAATCAACATTTCAAAAACTTCATCTTTATTTTTTGCATAGACAGACGATGACGTAATCTCACGTTGAGGCAAATCTCTATAATTTTTACGCGTTATTTTATGTCTTTATATATCCTTCCTGCGATTTTATTGCTCTTGGTGGTATGTAAGTACAGTTTCTATTTCTCAACGAATGAGATTGACCCGAACCGAACAATAAATTATCTCCAAAGTACTCTTCCAATCATCTAAGTCTCCAACATAAATCACTATTGGACTCTCATTGTAGATGGTAGGGCTGTAAGCAAAAACCGTCAAACCGAAAAATCGAACCGAAACCGCATTTTAGAAACCGTCAGTTTGGTGCCACGTGGACCCGTCAACGAAATGATTTTGAACCAAACCAAACCGGTCAAAAACGGTTTGGTTTAGGTTTGAGAATTTTAATTGCGGTTTAAAACCAAACCGGACCGGTGAAAAAATATATAAAAATAAAAAAATAAAAATAATGATTTTTTTTTTAAAATTCATCCAAATATGTAAAATTCAATAGTTTTGTCATTTGTGTGTATTTTTGTCAATTTATAATTTTCTATTACATATATATTATTATTACCAAATAATCCTAATTTATATCTAATAATCTCAAGACTAACATAATCTATCAAAAACCCTTTTCCTCTTTAGAATTCAAATTTCTACAGTTGCTTCTGAGTCTGCATTCTCAAATGGAGGTCAGATACTTGATTCCTTTAGTAGTTTATTAGGTGCAAGGATGGTTGAGGCTTGTATATGCGGAAAGAATTGGTTTCAAATTAAGAATGAACCTATAGTGCTGCACCAATATTTAGATGAAGTGGAAGCATTTGATGATTCAATGAAAGTTGTGGCAGGTGGTTTATATTTTCTATTACCATATTTTTAAAGATTCTATTATCTATCTAGTATCCAATACTATGATGATGTAACGAATGCATTTGTTTGACAATGGAGACTATGAATCATGTGTGACAACAATTGATGTTTGAGTATATGTGAGAAACTGAATTCGTAACAATATACAACCGTAAGCTTGTGTAATTGTTATGTTTAGATATTATAAACAATTGATTTATTATTATGGTTGGTTATTCTTTTTGTCTAATCAGTAGTTTTGTTTTTCAGATATGATGATCACGAGGTCTTGTTGAACATTATTATATTTTTTGGGCTTTATATTTAGTTTAGTAGACTTGTATTGTAATATTATCGTAATGTCTTAGCCTAAAATGGTAAACAAAAAACTATATTTTAGTTTATTGTGATTTCACTTTGATTTAGTTGGTATTTAAATTTGTAGTAGATATATTTAGTTTGTTTTAGATTTATTGCTAGTAAGATATAAATATATATTTAATTCAATGAATTAATGTCATCAAGGTAAACAGACAAAAAAATATACGGCGAAACCGGCGGTTTAAAACCGAACCAAACCGTTAGGTTTAGGTTTGAGTTTTTTTTAAACCGTTCAAAATGGTTTGATTTAGGTTTGAGTTTTTCTCAAACCGGTTTAAACGGTTTGGTTTGAAAATTTGTCAAAAACCGGTAAAACCGGACCGCTTACACCCCTAGTAGATGGTAATAAGCAGGGCTGTACCTGTGTTTCGCGGGATTTGAGGCGAATTTCAGAATTTGGACCCCTAAGTCATAGTAGACAATCCTCTTTTTCTTTTAAAAGAGTCTTACGGAACTAAATTTGTTAACTTAAATTCAACAATAAAGCAACAAATAAAACTAAAATATTCAAAATATTTATTTTGCAATCAAGTAACAATACGAAAATGTTCTAACCAATCACTTAATCAAGCCAAATCCAGAGAATTAGAGAAGTAATAACAATAACACATATTCAATCACACTATTAAATTCATAGATTCAATTTATACATCCAAATATCCAATATCCATACTCAAATTCTCAAATTCATTATCCAAACATCCAATATCCATACTCAAACTCATTATCCAAATATCCAATATCCATACTCAAATTCATAATCCAAATATCCAATATCCATACTCAAATTCATACATACTCGAATTCTCAAATCTCAATCACAAAACAAAATAAGTAAACTAGTCAAGTTGAAAACAAAAATCTCCTATGAAATCAAGAAACATACCCGGATCTGTAGGGCGTAGGCTCAAGGCTGTAACTGTAACTCAAGTTGGGAATGAAAAATTGAAAATGCACGGTTCCAGGCTCCAGGCTCCAGCTGCTCTATCTTAACCTGTAAATCAAAGATTGAAATCAAATTATTCGATCAAAGTCAATGATTAATCGTCATTCGTCAATGACTCAATCGAGATTTGAGGACAAGAATTGAAGTCTGTGTGAGTGAAGGTTTTCTATTTCTTCCTCACGCCTCACGAGCCCACGGCGAACGCCGGTCGGGATGAAAGGAGGGAAGGGCTGATGCAGGGCCGTACCTGATTCCTGAAGGTGGAGGCGGCGTGGAGGAGGACTGGCGGTCGCGGACTCGCGGAGTAGTTGACTGAGTTGCGGAAAATAGCGCGGGGATGAGGGAAGGCGGACTGGCGGTGGCGGAGGAGTGGAGGCGGACTGGCGTCTGGCGGTGGCGCCGTGGCGGAGCAGTGGGGAGCTGTAGAGGTTGGTAGCTGTACTCAGGCGCAGGGAATGAAAATGAAGGGAAGGAAGTCGTGTTAGGTTAAATTTAAAAAAAAAAAAGAACCCAAAAAATGGGCCCTCAAAATTTCTGGGCCTGAGGCGGCGGCCTCTTGGGCCTCCCCNCTGTACTCAGGCGCAGGGAATGAAAATGAAGGGAAGGAAGTCGCGTTAGGTTAAAAAAAAAAAAAAAAAAAAAAACCTAAGAAAATGGGCCATCAAAATTTCTAAGCCTGAGGCGACGGCCTCTTGGGCCTTCCCTCAGGTCCGGCTCTAGTAATAAGACTCACATAATACATTCAATCAAGCTTTGTTGCTATCATATGAAAATGCATTATGCTAATGAGATGAGAACACACTTCACGAACTAAGTTCAAAGATATATAGTGAAAATCGTATTATACATTTGAAATCCATCAAGTTGAAAATATATGTTTAGCAATCTTAAAGATTGTTTCCTCCATTCGAATAAGTGGCATCGTAGAAAACATCGTTGTCATCAACAACAACAACATTCCTAGTATATGTAAAAACCGGAATCTCTTTATCTTCTCCTCCCTCTAAAAGGAGAAATGCACCTCCTAGTAGTATCAAGAACCCTAACTCGAGTGTCTTGTTCCACCGAGAAGGTTTCTTAACAAATATTCTGTCACTAAATCTATATGAAATATTCAGTCTTCCTCCAGCCACGGCGTAGCTGATATTCTCTGCACTTAATCCATTACCAAAAAGCTTCTTCAATGGTATATTCACTTCACCAATAAATCTGTCTCCAAGTGTCCTTTTACAGTGTAATTTGATGCTAAGGTTTATACCTTCTCGCTGTACTGCTGCCTCACCTATTGTGTATTCCATGTAAAAATTCCATCTAGGATTTATTTCACCTTCCATGTCAACTGGGGTTTTCATGGTGGTTTTGGATTCTCCTTTGATTGAAACCTTTGCATAAACTTTCATTTGTAGAAATTTCCTGACATCTGGGAGATTGTTGGCAGAAATAAGAGCAATCTTGAATTTCTGCACTCTGCTATTTTGAAGCAATTTGATGTTCTTCCAAGAATAATTAAAAGATTTATTGATGGGAGCAAATAATTTGTGAATCTTACGTGGAAGTTAGTCGAGTGCTTACTTGCCTAGAAATTGAGCCTGCTCTGCGAGAGTAATTTTGACAATAAGAAAAGGTAGAAATTGGAAGTTATAATGATGGTTTGCACCATAAATGAAGAAGCAACTTGATTTATATATGGCTTCAAGTGAACCAACAAGGAAACAACAATGGAAGTGTCCTAGAAAGAAGAGTTCATCAATTTGCATTTACTTAAAAATTATGCATATTACTTGAATATCACAAACAACTTAATTTTATCCAAATAGAGTTTTTACATGGGATTGGTTTTAGGCCCACAATTTACCAGACGATTGAATAGTCAAGTTTGAGCTAAAAGCCCACTTCATCATAGCCCACTGGATCAGTTTGGCATCATAGCCCAACAAATATTTTAGTAATGAAAGGAAACCAACAACAAATAAACTTTTTATATGCTTTTAAAATTATGCTAAATTTAAACAACTAATATTTCACAAACCTAAAGTTAAAACAAATGTTCATGTATATCATACATTAAGCTCATGTTTGATGGTCATTATTTGAAAACTATTTTTCCAATATACTAATTTTCAACTGAATGTCACTTGGCCATCGACAGTTCTCTCCCCACCTATCATTGGGGGTCTCAGTTGGCCCCTAACAAAGTAGAAAAGTTATTTTCAATCACACATTTATACAATAAAATATTTTACATATAAACAAATGGTAATCAAACAGGGGCTAAGAAATGGAGTTATATCTCTCAAATGTGTTCTTGACTTAATAACACATTTAGGCCCTGTTTGATTACTTTTTTTTTTCCATTGGAAATTAGTTTTGGAGTGTTTGACCAACAAAATTTGGATGGAAAATGTTTTTCTTGGGCTGCCCTTCACGCGCCTATTTCCTCAAAATTGATGAAACTGCTGCCTTTTTTTTCTTTTTGGCAATGAAAACAAATTTCATAACCAGTTGTAAAAAAATTTTCACTTTAATGGACAATTTTCATGTAAAACAAAGTCAAACGAACACTAAACTTTGATGAAAAAAATGATTTTTTTTGGAAAACAATTTTCGTTTTTTTTTTAACTTTTTGGCAATGGAAACAAATTTTATAACCAATTGTGGAAAAATTATCACTTTAATGGACAATTTCCATGTAAAATAAAGCCCAACGAACACAAAATTTAAAATTTTTCGGGTTAAAAATTTTACCAATCAAACCCACTAAATTAACAATTCCCTGCAAAATAATTTCTAAGTAATTACTTTATCTGGAATTCATTTTCTTTCCATCCATTTTCCATCATTGTAATCAAACGGACCCTTAACATTTGTCACTGCAAAGAGAATGGGGCATTTTGGAGTTATATCTCTCAAATGTTTTCTTGACTTAATAACACATTTAACATTTGTCACTGCAAAGAGAATGGGGCATTTTCTTTCTCAGCAGATGTGTTACAGTTCTCGAGTCAATCAGTTCCCTAGCATCATGGAAATTTGGAATTTCGAGATAGGGTAGGGTCTATTCCTCGAGATTTAGATAAGAAAAGAGTTTCAAAACTTTATACATGCACCTCCGTGTAAGTTTCGTCCACGATAATAATACTCGCCATTAACTACTTGATAGGTGAATTCTATTGTAATCAAATTCACTCCAATATGGTTCATGTGGAATAATCATTACTCTATCAATCTAATGTATCGATATTAACAAGATAGTGTGACATAAACAACAATCCACTATAAAATACACAAAGATGCGTATAGGGGTTGACCCAACAATATCTTAACTCACTAAAAAAAAACTGGAATTTCTTCATCAGCTCCAAGAAATAAGAAAAGGGTTACTCTACAAAATATCTTTGCCCCAGCTACCAAAGCTCTCTTCCATTTAGAAGGTCTAGGAACACCAATCCTTTTCCCAAAATTATAAGAAATATTAGGGTTCCTTTTGGATCCACAGAACCATTTCTTTTAACCTCGATACTAGTAGTTCTTTCAGAACTTTTCCTCTTTTTAAACAGTTCCTTGAGTGACAAGTTAACTTCTCCCACATAAATATCACTCCACAATCTTCTTTTACAGTATAATTTAATAGTAAGATCTACATCCCCTTCCTTCATTGCTTTTTCACCTAATGTATACTCAATTTTGAATTCCCAGTTGGGATTTGTCTTACCTTTCGCGTCGGCCGGAGTTCTCTTAGCCGTATTTGGTTCACCTCCGATTGATACCTCTGCATATACTTTCATTCTGCCAAAAGTTCGAACGTCCATCAGATCCTTTGCAGAAACAAGAGTAATCTCAAATTTTCTGCAATTCATGTCACTCATTTTTTTTCTTTGAATGATTTGATTGTTTAAGAATTTAGTTTTTCGGGGTAAGCTTTATGTAGATATCTGGGAAAATTCGAGGAAGGTGAAGATAAAGAAGGAAAAGTTATTGATTTGATGGAAAATATTATTTTATTGAAGAATGTGTGATTGAAAATGAGTAGAAGAATGAGAATGAAAAAAAAAATATGACCCAAACAGATGCTTAATCCCAAGAAAAATGTCTTAGTTGACTCATATAACTAAAGTCTCCGACTCTCCGTAACACCATTTTTGCACACGGTTACTTGTGGCCAAATCCTTTTTTTTTTTCAGTGGAATTAATTATCCTGTCATTCGATTTTTTTAAAGAATTCTCCTAATTTATTAATCAATTTTTTTTTAAAATACATGGTAATTTATTGTTTCTTCTAGAAGAAGACTGCGTGATTACAAGCCTACTGTGTTACCAGCCACACCTTCTGGCCTATTTTTTAACGCGCTTTTATTGCGCATGGCCAGACATGGGTCCACCCCCATGTAAGTGAATGTGGTGTCAAAATCTTTTCGAGAAATATGATGTACATGTAACAAAATTGTTAAATTTAAGAGACTTATTTTATGTTGAAGACCGATGAGAGCGCAAGGCACACTGCTTGGACACCAAAGCTCCCAACTTCATTGTTCCTACGTGATCGAAGACCGCTCTTTCTTTTCGTTCATTTTTACTTAAATTTTTTGTTGGAATTTGGAGGCTATTTTTACTTTGGATTTAGTTAAGAAACCCAGAAATTCAGTTGAACCAGCAGAAAAATGAGAAAAATCGCTTAAAGTTGAACTTACCGTATATGCATGATGCATACCAGATATCACCTCTACAGACCGGATATCCTTGAAACTCACCGTATTTACACTGAGGCTTAAAAATGATTCTGAACAGCAACCGACTTACAAAAAACGACTACCGACAAGATTTAAACACAAAAAAAAAAAAAAACATTGATTCATCCATCTTGAAGCTGTAGAACTTGTGCTTCAAGTAGATCCGATTAGGCAAAGCTTTAGTCAAGTAAAGCGCTTCCAATTTATTCCACATTTCAGATGCCGTCTTCTCCTTAATGACCTTCTTAAGAACTGTATCAGAGAGGCTAAGTATGATGGTGTTCCTTACCTTTTCCCGAACTTCAGCATCAGTCTTTGAGTTCCCTTCTAAGGCTTCTTCCAATCCAAGATGAGCTATAATCTTTTCCCTCCACAAATTGAAGTCATTCTTACCATTAAATTTCTCTACCTCAAATTTGGATGTAGACATTTTGTGATCAAGATTCTGGTCAGGAATCTATTTTTTTTTTTCACAAAAATGCGTTCGGCCAATTAAAGAAATCAGAAATCAGATCAAAAACTTCACGCTCTAATACCAATTGTTGGGATTTGGAGGATATCTTTATTTTGGATTTAGTTAAGAAACCCATAAATTCAGTTAAACCAGCAAAAAAAGTGAGAAAGATCGCTTAAAGTTGAACTTACCGTATATACACGATGCATACCGGATATCCTTGACACTCATCGTATTTGTACTGAGGCTTAAAAATGATTCTAAACAGCAATAGACTTACAGAAAACGATTACTAGCAAGATTTAAACACCAAAAATGATTTAACCAGGAAGATAACCTCTTCCTCACACTTTATTACCAAAGCAAAACATGATTTACACTCTTGAAATCATACAAGAAAGACTTTTACCCAGATTTATAAAAATTCTACCATTCTTATACAATCTCACTTTCTATCCCTCTTTCACCCCTGAAAGCTTCTTTTTATTTACACTACCTAAAGCCCCTATTATAGACCTAAATGAGGCTCCTTTTTCGGTTGTTAACTACTAACAAACAAGGCTCCAAGTTGTTGAAAATTTTAACCAACTAGCATAAGTTGAAACTGTAAATAGAAAACTGATTTTATTCTAACAGCTTTGTGAATGCTAAGGTTGTCCTAATTCTTCTTCAAGCATTAGTTTTTCTAACATTCTTCTCCTTGATTCTTGAGAAGAATTTTCAGATTCATTGCAACTAGAACCTTCAGAGCACTTCATCAACTTCATAGCCTCCAACCAAGTTTACACATTCTCCCTCTTGCTTGTCTCCTTTCTTTATCCACCTCTGGTTTCTTGTTGAACAATTCCTCTTATAGTGTCCTTCTTGATTACAAATCCAGCACACCCTTTTTTCTAGTCTTTCTTGGACACTTAGCACTTCCCCATTCCCTTTAGCAAGTCTTCCATTCAGCTTCAAATCCAATTCCTTCAAATAGGTTGCTGCAACAACTTCTTTGAGGGTTAAGGACTCCTTGCTATATTTAATGGTATCCTTTAAGTGATCAAAGGCTGGTGGCAAAGAGTTCAACAAGAAAATGACTTGATCTTCTTCATCAATCTTGATGTCCAAATTTTCCAGGTCAGAAACCAGCTAGTAAACTTATCAACGTTCTCATCAATTGACCTTGATTCATCCATTTTGAAGCTGTAGAACTTGTGCTTCAGATAGATCCGATTAGGCAAAGCTTTAGTCAAGTAAAGCTCTTCCAATTTATTCCACATTTCAGATGCCGTCTTCTCCTTAATGACCTTCTTAAGAACTGTATCAGAGAGGCTAAGTATGATGGTGTTCCTTACCTTTTCCCGAACTTCAGCATCAGTCTTTGAGTTCCCTTCTAAGGCTTCTTCCAATCCAAGATGAGCTATAATCTTTTCCCTCCACAAATTGAAGTCATTCTTACCATTAAATTTCTCTACCTCAAATTTGGATGTAGACATTTTGTGATCAAGATTCTGGTCAGGAATCTATTTTTTTTTTTCACAAAAATGCGTTCGGCCAATTAAAGAAATCAGAAATCAGATCAAAAACTTCACGCTCTAATACCAATTGTTGGGATTTGGAGGATATCTTTATTTTGGATTTAGTTAAGAAACCCATAAATTCAGTTAAACCAGCAAAAAAAGTGAGAAAGATCGCTTAAAGTTGAACTTACCGTATATACACGATGCATACCGGNTGATTCTCATTCTTCTACTTATTTTCAACCACACATTCTTCAATAAAATAATATTTTCCATCATATCAATAACTTTTCCTTCTTTTTCAACCACATATTCCTCATCACATCACTTCAAAAAAAATGTATTCTTTCATTTTAATGTGCATCAAACACACTCTAGTTGTATTTTATTTTTATGAAAGGCGTGGTGTAGCGTGCACAATAAGTAAGGTAATATTTCATATGCAACAGAAAAGTGTAATATGTGAACCCTTGACCTAAAATATTTAGTTAGTATCAATTACAAATAAATTAATTACTGTGTGTTAAATTATAAGAATTAACGAATTGAAAAATTGACTACATGAAGATTTATGTACACATATAAAGTCAGGGAAACGTCTGGATTATGTCAAAATTAAGATAAGAAAAAGGCTATTTTTATTTAGTTTGTTGTTTAATTATATATCACGCATACACCTATTATTTCTATTTATTCTTACTTAGGTATTAGACTATTAGTAATTAATAATATTAATTAATCGAATCTATTTGGATTAAACTCTGCAAATACCAAGCAACTTTCGCAACTTCTCGTTTGACGAAATCAACATTTCAAAAACTTGATCTTTATTTTTGTATAGACGGACGACGACGTAATTTCATGTTGAGGCAAACCTCTATAATTTTTGTGCATTATTTTGTGTCTTTATATATTCTTCCTGCAATTTTATCGCTCTCGGTGGAATGTAAGTACAGTTTCTATTTCTCAACGAATGAGATAGACCCGAACCAAACAAGAAATTATCTCCGAAGTACTCTTCCAATCATCTAAGTCTCCAGCATAAATCACTATTGGACTCTCATTGTAGATGGTAATAAGACTCACATAATACATTCAATCAGGCTTTGTTGCTATCATATGAAAATGCATTATGCTAATGAGATGAGAACACACTTCACAAACTAAGTTCAAAGATATATAGTGAAAATCGTATTATACATTTGAAATTCATCAGGTTGAAAATATTCAGAGTGTGTTTGGGCCACATTATTTTAAAAGAATGTATTCTGGAATAGTAGATTGGTGGAGAATGTGGGGTTGAAAAAAAAGGAAAAGTTATTGATGTGATAAAAAATATTATTTTACTGAAAAATGTGTGGTTGAAAATAAGTAGAATGAAAATTTTAATGTGTACCAAACATGGCTCAATGTTTAGCAATCTTAAAGATTGTTTCCTCCATTTGAATCAGTGGCATCGTAGAAAACATCGTTGTCATCAACAACAACAACATCCCTAGTATCTGGAAAAACCGGAATATCTTTATCTTCTCCTCCCTCTAAAAGGAGAAATGTTCCTCCTAGTAGTATCAAGAACCCTAACTCGAGTGCCTTGTTCCACCGAGAAGGTTTCTTAACAAATATTCTGTCACTAAATCTATATGAAATATTCAGTCTTCCTCCGGCCACGGCGTAGCTGATAGTCTCTGCACTTAATCCATTATCAAAAAGCTTCTTCAATGGTATATTCACTTCACCAATAAATCTGTCTCCAATTGTCCTTTTACAGTATAATTTGATGCTAAGATTTATACCTTCTCGCTGTACTGCTGCCTCACCTATTGTGTATTCCATGTAAAAATTCCATCTTGGATTTATTTCACCTTCCATATCAACTGGGGTTTTCTTGGTGGTTTTGGATTCTCCTTTGATTGAAACCTTTGCATAAACTTTCATTTGTAGAAATTTCCTGACATCTGGGAGATTGTTGGCAGAAATAAGAGCAATCTTGAATTTCCTGCACTCTATGCTATTTTGAAGCAATTTGACGTTCTTCCAAGAATAATTAAAAGATTTATTGATGGGAGCAAATAATTTGTGAACCTTACATGGAAGTTAGTCGAGTGCTTACTTGCCTAGAAATTGAGCCTGCTCTGCGAGAGTAATTTTGACAATAAGAAAAGGTAGAAATTGGAACTTATAATGATGGTTTGCACCATAAATGAAGAAGCAACTTGATTTTTATATGGCTTCAAGTGAACCAACAAGGAAACAACAATGGAAGTGTCCTAGAAAGAAGAGTTCATCAATTTGCATTTATTTAAAAAGAGTCCGTTTGGAACGCTTCTATTTTTGTTTATGCAACAATTTTTAACTCTTGAAAAGTCGTACCAAACAGACCCTCATACGACTTTGTCTAAGTCCTTGCAAATTGTTTTTGAAGTCATTTACTTGTCCAAATCATTCAGTATATTTTTTTTTATCATTCAGTAGGTATCAACATGAGCTATAGCTCATTGCTTAGAATTAAGAAACCAACTTGACATTTTTCACTGAATTTTCATTATGCAAATGGATCGTGGGATACATTCATTTTCCATAAATAATTGGCCACTGACCATTATTAAAAAGGTTGAACCCCAACCTTGAGGCCCCACCGACCCTGCCCTGGGCCATTGTGGATGAGGTAAATCGCATGATGTGCCTCCCAGGAGCCAGGGTGGAGAGTATATGGATAGGCCTGGGCTATTAACCCTATGATAACTCCCGCTTGCACCAAAGTCGATACTACCTAGCGGGGAATCGCNCACTACCGCGCTGAACCCTAACCGCCCTCCCCTTTGCCACTGGAAGATTTGCCCTGGGGGCGGTCACTGACCATTATTGTTTATTGAAGTTAATGGTACCTGTTTACATATATACACATCAAAAAACAGAATGCCTCTGTCATTTTGAGAGACCGATAATAAAGAAAAGGGAAAAAAATTTTGATCTACCGAACACCGATTTTCATTAATGGATAAGCACCGGTGCTTGCGTATATGTAAAATGACTTTGTCCAAGAATCAAATAAATTGCATGTAACTTAAAGAAAGCCAAAACACTACAAAATTGCACCACCTGTAACTTAGTTTCTTAATTGTTTTTCCTAAGATACAAAAACTAAAAGATCTCTGCGCTGTTCAACCCAACTAAAAAATCGGATGTAAGATGCACATATTACACTCTTAATCTAATGATGCAAAAATAACACCCTACTCTTCAACTTAATTCTGAAAATCTTCACCTTTTGAATCAAGAATTTTTGGTCAGCTTTTTTGCAGTATATATCAAAAGCTCCGTGCTTCAACTACATTTATGCTCTGATGGTATTGGTCATCAGAAGCAACTGCGGCCTGAGCATATTCGGATATAAAGACTTATTAGTGATGTATCATATGTATAAATCTGCTCGAGTGCTTGAGTTCAGTGATTCCCAAAGGCACCTGCATTCTGGAAAAGGGTTTGAGTAGATTGAAGTCTTTCTGGTCGATTTCTTAACTCTTGGTACAATTATACCCTTCCGGTCACTTTCAGCTAGCATCAGTTCCATTTGATCCTTGAAAGTATCCCAACTGTAAGCCATGAAACAGTATCATTTCATTATTTCGTACATTAAGACGCACTCTAGTGAATTTCATGTCGCAATTCTGATCAAACACGTTTGGAAAAAAGTAGTACTTATTAAAAAGTAAGCTGAGAAATAAAATTTTCTAAAGAGGTTCAAACATGTTTGGCAAAAAATTACGAAAAACTAACTTTTAAGCTCAGCCCAACAAGCTTAGAGAACTATTTATGATGACCAGGTACGTTCATATATGAAGGTTATGTACATTCTTAGTTTCATGGACCAACGTGCGGACAAGAAACTTGTTTATTGAAAAATATCCACACAGTTGACCTATGTAGACATCTTCACATGCAAATTTACACGTTTTCTAATTTTTCCAGAGATAATTTTAAACTCACCAAAAACAACTCCAAATACATGTGAATGAATGAATAGAAGGAAAATTCATTGTTAACATTTCCAAATTGTTATAAAACGTAAGAAGATATTGAGATCACCTTGCGCTCGTGTTCTGCAATAAGACAACAAGCTTGCTTTTATCGGGTTTAATAGTCTTAGCATGTCCGTTGAAGATGAACTTTCTGTGGCCCATCAGAAAATGTGGAAAGTTCCCCCCTTGAGTGGTTACAAATACTTCACTAAACAAGCACACCATGTAGTCCAAAGCAGCTAACCTTGAAGAATAACCCTAAAAAAGGGGGAAAATGAAGAGTTCAGCCACACGTGCTTTGTTATGATGTCTAAATAGTACTGACAACTACAGTTCAGATATGAAGTCTATTATAATTGGTACTCATTTAAACAAAAACACTAGGTGAACGTTTGGTGCACGGTGGTGAATGTTTGGTGCGTAGTGGACACCATAGTTGATAAAATTTTAACTTCTTTATTGCTCAATTTTATGCAGTGCTATATATTCCTCTCTACCAAACAACCCATAAGAGGATGTGGAGGCATAAATACTTAGAAACCATAATTTTGAAAAGCTAGTCATGTATTTGCATTTACTGAATCAGTTAAAACTAACAACTCCAGAAGTAGCGATTTAATAGGTTTGCAAGACACTTCAGTTGGATAAATTAAAAATGTAGCAGGACAAAAATTTATGACATTTACCCGAAATGCAGCAAGTTCATCCGCACTTGCAAGTGACTCCTTTGTCTGTAGAAGCGGAAACATCTCATGCAGAGGCGCCAAATATCTCTCCTCCTTGTAAATTTTTCCGGAAGCCAAATAAATCGAAGTGTCATTGGAAAATCCCATACCCCTTAACATCATCCCAACCTATGCTGACAAAGAAAAATATACCAAAATAAGAAGAGTTACTGCCTGAGGACAGATAATAATAATAAACAGGTATTAATTTGCAGAAACAAAAAAAGGGTTATCGTTTTCGCCCATTTTGAAAAATATTAACCATGATGTAAATAGATAACGCCAAAATTTTGCCTCCATACTGGAGGAAATGACATGTATGCATTGTTGAGAATATCGTCATAAACTTAACAAACAAAATTACAAATGACTCCAACTTTTTTTTTCTTTTAGTTTTATCTTATAACTTTCGTTAAACAGTTCTTACATTGCACACCATCTTTTTCTATTTTTTTTTCTTTTTTTTTAGGGAGGGATGGGGCAAAAGACCCAGCAAAAATATCTTGCTTCAAAAAGTTAAGGTGAAAAAAATAGAAGACCAGGCTTGAACTCAGTTCTAGCCTAGCTCTTGGTTAGCATCTGCTTGTATAGCCACAATATGCAAATATTTTTCCCTACATTATTTGCATTGAGTGGGGTCATAGCATAAACTATATGCTATAGATTATGTGGCTATATGTTTGATTCATCATTTATACTTTTAACAGCGATTTTTAGAGTATTTGTCAATAGAATACAAACTCCAAAATTGATAACTTATCTTTCCATTGTGGAACTCAGTGTATTTTCATATCACATGAATTTTTCCACATTCGACTTTTTTTGCGTGTAGAGTATAGTTAATAGCTTCATCACACGTTTTGGAGCTTAAGACACCAGCAGACCAACAAGAATGTTTAAAAATGGGTAAATGAGCACTAAGGGGTTTTCCTTCATGAGGCAAGGCATTTTGAGGCATAAGCCTCTTTGTAAGCTGAAAAAATGACAAAAAATTATTAAGTTACAAAATAAGCTCATAATAAGTCATAAATAATTTTCAAAATTCATAATAGAAGAATTTAAAGTCTCTTTTGTTTGTTTACTTTTTAAATAGTATCAAAAAAAAGAAACTATTATTTTAGTTGGCAAGAGTATTCCCAAAGTTTGCAGATGAGAAACACAATTTTATAAGGTTTTAGTGTGCAGTGGGCTATTCCCAAAATGAGTCTATTAGAATTTTTGTATTTTGAGGGCTCACACCTAAATAAAAGTTGATAAGTCTCGAGAATTATGGAGCACCCACCTCATAAGTCTTGAGGCGGTGCTACGAGGGCGTGCGTCTCACACAACAAAGGCATACGCCTCTAAAAACTGCCTGACAATCAGTGTCTTGTGGCGTTTTTTCCTTTCCTCACTCTGAGGCTGGCCTTAGTTGGGTTATTTTAAACCATGCAACAAGCACGAAATGGTAAAAGAATATTCTTAGATTACAATTCAAGACAACTGTAAAATCCAGTGAATAAAAAAAATAAATCCCTGCTTCGAACTTCAATTATTGAGCCTATATTTATCCATAGTTCTTTCAGAGATTCTGGAAAATATCTCCACAGAAATTTCACAAGCAATAATCGTCCAAATCAATTCATCACAACAACTGATGTATGGCTCACAATTGGATAACTTTTTCATTATCAAATCAGTTTGTATTTTTTAATTCAAATGCACTTCCACTTATTCTCCCCCCAGTGCACTTTCTATCCACTGTCTCCTAGTCCATTATGTTTTGAATGCATACTGCTCATGAATGTTCTTGCCCCCTCTATCAAAGCATTTTTTATTGATTAATCTGCAAAATAGTATAATGCAGCCTTTTCTACACCTAATTGTGACGACAACAGATATCCAAACACAAGGACTGCTTACACATCTCTTCTTCGATAGGTGAGCGAGTACACCGGGCATGGAAAAGTTTTTGTGGATAATATCACATTACTTTCAGTTAGGTGCACTGAAAAGATTCTACAAACACCTCATGATTCTCCATCTCCTCCTAAACTCCTTGTTCTGTCTATTCGGGGAAAAAATGGGTATTAGCCTTGTATTTTACTCAAGCCAATCATTGCAATATCAAGTTTGATCCTCTTGGTTTCCGTCAAAGAACCGTGAATGAAGAAAGTCATTAAGAGGTGCAATAGTCCAGGTCCCTTCCACAGGTTTTTTGTATGAGTTGATCAAGTAGCTCCTCATCTACCTTACATCTCTCGCACACTTTAGCACTACATCTTTGTTACCAGGTCCTGCTGTCCTTTATTTCAGACTATAGTAAAAAACAATAACAAAAACCTACTATGAATACTATGTTTATATTGCCATAGAAAGGTGTTATAGGTACTCTATGCATACAAAGAGGTGTATACTGTGCACCAATCCACACAAATTTGATGGACTCCTATAACAACACAACTAAGCCCTATTCCCGATAAATTTGGGGTGGCTACATGAATCCTTCTTCCTCATTTGGTACTGTTTATTGCTAAATCTACCTAAAGATGTAAAACTGATGAACTCCTTAGCACTTTCCAATAATAATATCGAAGGCTAACCACATAACCCCTGAAAAATGAATTGTTTTAGTACTGTAACTAGTTCTGTTTTCCTTCTAAAAGAAATATAGAAGCCCACAAAAGGAAACTCAAAAATCTAGTTACAAATTTAAAGTATAATAGATTTTCTGCAAAGAAGATGCGGTGAACTAACCTCCAGTGGGGTCATAGGGCACCTTCCATTGATACGATTAAGACCGGGAGCAATGATACGATTTTTCTGCTTAAATTTCTTCCCCCAACCTTTCTGACGTATTAAGTCCATTTCAAGTTTTTCAGCCTCTCCTCCGTCATAAACACAACACGAAAAGGCCACCATGTCCTACAAATAAAATGTAGATGCTTGAGTTATTGTGAAATTCGAAATCAACTCTCTGTTACAAAATTTAAGTTCCTCGAAAATAAGTATTTGTGGAAAAAAAAAAATTGTACCTCTTCAAATCGAAGGTGAACTGAAACATACTTCCCAACAGAATTCAAACTTCTTTCTGTCATTCGATTGATGAGATTTTTTGCAAGAGCCAATATAGGAGAAGAAAACCTTAAAGCTTTATAATTGGTTAGGCATCTTAGATATTGAACGTGAGATGGCATGCTCATAGCCAATCTATTTGCAAAAGGAGAGATGCGAATCACCCTGCCAAAAAAACAAAAGCACTTGATTGAAATCTAGATTCCATAAGATGAGCCGGATAATATTTTTCAATGACCATGATACATAGATTTGACAAAATAGTATGGGCTTCGTTAGTGGTAAATTACTGGATTTCACATTGATTGCTTTGATGAATCATGATGTTGCAATGAATGGTTCTCTTACCATACCACAAAAAAAATGACATTATATGAACTAATTTTCAAACGCTTCAAAGCCGTAATAAAAATCACCATATGTTTTATACAAAGTTTTGGTTGGATATTTTCTTCATTAAGGAAGATCGGTTTTGCCTTTTGACTTTTGAGCTCTAACTCAAGATAGCAAAATCAAAATGGTGAATTGAAAGGGTAAAACTGAGCTTGAGCCATATGTCAAGATAAGAGAGAAAGATTGAAGATTGAGGTTTGGGTTGATCCTTGGTCACCCAATGCACCAAAAATAAGTTTTAAAATTGTTCCCTAATCTTTCTAATGGCAAAATAAGTACACAATGCTTTCCTCTTATGCACCTTCCCTAAACCAAGGTGGTCCAGGTTGTGTTTGTTAGGCTTCTTTTGGCCTTAGATTTTTAATACTCTCATGTTGTTTTCAGCTACCAACCTATTCTGAGAATGTCAATCTGTGTTACTGTTTTTTCACTCTTTTTGGACTTACTTCCATTCATAATAGATGCCATGATGCAGGCATTTAATGACAAGGAACGTCAATTTGTAATCTTACGTGTCATTGTGCTGTTCTCAACTGTAGTAGCTCCCTATAATTCTTGTTTATAAAGAATATTCTGTGCGCAATGTGATGGTAATATTTGATTCCATTAGTTTGTCATACCAAATATAATAAAGAAGGATGCTATGACCATTGCTCCACATTTTGATTTTTTAATCAATTAGTGTACAAAAAAATAAAAAAAAAAATCCTTATTTTCAAAAACAATTAGAGGTTGTTCGATCTATTACTACATCTCCTCAAAGATACAAGTGCAATTAAATTTTGCATGCACCTCCATATATCTTAATTTTTTTGGTCTACCTCTCTTGTCTAACTTGTTCTACTCGTATCACCTCACTTTTTATGAACAAGACAAAAAAAGGTTTGATCCACCTCTACCTCTTCTAATTTGTTTATAGGTCAATTATAGATACAAAAAAGGTATCACTAGATCGCACAGTCTGTAATTATTGGTACCTTTTCTCCTGCAAGACAGGATAAACCTCATCCAAGTAGTATCGAGCAGGAGCCCAAGCTTGGACTCGAATGTTTGGAATGTTGGTGATGTTAAAATCATAGCTCTCCATCAATTCTTCTGGTAGATCGCGAACTACTGGAACAAAATCTTTGAGAGAGGATATGAAATGATCCTCATCATAGATATCAGCAAATTCACTGGGAAGTACCAGAGAGAGAGAGAGAGTTGATGAAATAGCACTTACAGAGTTAAAAATAATAATAATAATAATAATTGTGAATCCCATATGGTGGGTATTGATAAAAGAATATACTCAAAATGAAGTCAGTTCCATGAGAATATAGAGCCATCATAAATGACAAAATAATTAAAAGACAAAATGCAGCGTAAAGATTGGAAAAGAGAACAAATGAGGTTGGGAAAAAAAAATTGCCTAGGTACTCATATCATAGTCAGAGACACAATCATGTAAATGAAAAAGCAATAATTGATAGCAAATTGCAAAATTTATTTTCTCGTGGGTTGATAAAGGATAATAATTTGGAACTTGCCTTGGATCATTCCAAACACTATGAAGATCAAAGTGAGGGATGACAAGAGTAGCATTCAACAATCCAGCCAAGGCTACAGCATTGCAGATCTGCAGACAGGATGATAATTAATGATTGAACAAAAACTTCAATTACGCACATAAAATTAAAATAACAAGTTTGGAGATCTATTTAATAGGCAAACAGAAAGAAGATGGTAATAACAAAAAACCACAGGGTAACTAGAGCAACACAAGTAACAACTTTTTCCAGCCTTTTTATCTTTCAAGCAGTCAAACAAAATAAGGATATAAATCTCAGGAAAAAACATGTATGAAAGAAACTTTTATGTGCTTAACTTATGTAAAAAAAGGTCTGTTCAACGCGGGTGATCAAAAGTTTGACAAAGGGTAGCAGAAACTTTTCTTCCTGCCTTCTTTCAAAGTTGACCTACTTCTAGACCAATCCTGTTTTCATTAATTATCTCAAACACCATTAGCTATTCTCGTGTAATTGGAAGAAATCCCCCAGGTTTCTGAAACTTTATAATCTTTATGTAATCCTTAATGTCTATCTTTATTAGCCTCATAAGCTTTTTTACAGTCTATGCTTTCCTGTTCTTCTTTTAATAATTGATGAGTAAAAATTGGAGAAACTATTTAATGTCATATCTCACATAATCATGATGATTATTTTATGATTCCACTGCGTACAATCATTTAACAACCATCAGCTTATACAGATCTTCATGGCATAAATTTCTTGCTAGAGTCTAGTGATAATTGACCTAGTTTAAATTGACAACATATGTTTTATTTCCTTGAACTTCAATTTTGTTATTCCTCCCGCAATAGCAGATGAATACCAACAGATTGGATATCACTCTGAAGGTTTGAAGATCTACTTAAAATAGGCATTGGATGTTGAAAGTAAAGCAGAAAAATCAGCGTGAGATCAACTTGCTTGTTGGCTTGAATAGAAAACACCTACCGATGAACGCTGCTGGTTCAGACCACCATTAGCATCAACAATCAAGTAACTACGAAGCCCAGGCGATGCTGAAACAGTAATCAATTTATTAATAGGCATATAGTTGAAGATAAATTAGAGGGATACAATCAAACGACGGAAAGATACTGTACTTCAACATCCTTGAAAAGAAAAGGAGCAGAAAATGACAAAAATAAATCTGTATACCAGGCTGCCAGCCAGCAGTAGCATTCGGACAGGCTCTTTGCTCTTTCAGCTTTCTCTTATATCTCCAGAGAGAACCCAACTACAAGTCACAACAAGATCAGCTCAGATATTCACAAAGACATAATATAAATCATGCAGCAACCAAATTCAATGTATTTTAAGAAAATTTCCTCCAAGAATTAGCATATGGTTGTAACGCAACTGGACCTGAATCTGTATGTTATCAGGTAAGATGCGAACAAGTTCCTCAGCTACAGGGTCGAAGTGCCATTTAATTAACATCTAAAATGACTAGTGTAAAAGTTCCCATCAATGCATCACTTGTCCAACATGACCAAATGTTATTGAGCATCACACAGACGAAGTTAGAAAATTTAATAGCTTTTAACTCGTCTGTCATCCCACGGTGTTTCTACTCTTTTCTCCTTCTCTTGTCAGTCTCTTTTTAGTTCACAAATAGTTCCAACCACAAAATAACCATGAAATTATTAAAAGCACACAGATGTTCATATTCAATTAACATCGTGTCCTAAAAGTGATAATACATTATGCTCCTCAAAAGCAATATAATGTACACATTCCTCACTTCTCCATATCTGTAATTTATGCATATGAACTCTGAAGACTAAAATGAAAGAACAAGAATGGAAGAAAATACTATACATCACAGTGTTTCAGAAAGGATTCCTAAAGAACATACTACAATCGCATAAAAAGAATAAACTTTGACATTCAATAGGTAAATACATGTTGAATCATAAGCCAAGATCATAAAGAGCACAGAGTGAGTAGGAAGTGGAAATTTTTGAAAAAGAAAAGAACAATAAGTTGATGAAATATGTTAATTTAGCATTCTCTATTCCTGAGTTGCTTCCCGAAGTATGTTGAGAAGCCAAAAAGACAATTATAGTTAAATCACTTACATTTTTATGAAACCAAACCATTTATTCCTACAGAATGCTGAATTCAGAATTTTAAGCAATGAAAGAAAACTGGCCAAAATGGCCAACTAGGAAAAGTGGAATTCAATGATACAAGAAAAATTACCAATTTCATAGAGAATATATAAATTCTGCTTTAAATAATTAAATATTAAGAATGAACAAAAAAAGAAGCACCCACAATACACGTTTATAATATAAGTAAAAGAAAAATTACCATTATTTTATCATTTATACCTATAATGCACAATAATTCTTAGCACAAGTGGACAAATATTGTTAGATCGCATTGACTTACAGCTGACTGATATAATTATTGAGCAACTGATGATTGCAAACTAGTATTTTGGCGATTTTTACAGTGGCTTTAAAAAATAATTTCTTGATTTTATCTGTTTCTTCTCTTACTTAACAACTACAATAAACATAATGTAATCAAGAAAAAAGAGAAGGCAAAGAAAAAAAAAAAAAGTTTTAAGGAAACCTCAATGATAGAAGAATTATCAGACTGAATTTCAGGCCAGAGTTTTTGGAAAAGCTCATGGCTTCGGTAGAGTGATCCAGGTTCCGGTGGAGGAGGAGGGTGCAGGATAGTTAACAAGGGTCCGGCGCAGGTGACTAGGCCCATAATGTAGAGAATTGCCAAGATGAGAAGGTATCTCCGGTGGAATATTCTGGCAAAAAAGATGTAAAAGACTCCACGGCGGCGGTGCTTGAAGGATAGGTTAAGCTTCCTGCGCAAACTGTGGGCGGTGGTGGTGGGGTCTGTAGTATTATTATACTTGTCGCCATTAGCAGGGTTCAAGGCCATGCAAGAAAAAAATGTGTGTGTGTGAGAGAGAGAGAGAAAGATGGGATCTGGATGTGATATTTTGAAGGCAAATAGTAATGGAGACACTGAACTCTGTGCGTGAAAGAAAGAGTTTTAAGAGAGTAATGGAGGCGGTGAGCTATTGGCTATGTGTGTGAGAGAGAACAATGTGGGAAATTGGAAAAATGAAAATTTCTTAATTTTTTTGCTTAATTAAGGAAATATCTAGTGATTAGGGTTTTTGGAGGGAAATGTAATTTGACTTTAACCGTAGAAGATCATTTTATGTCCCCATGCATTAGCAAAAGAGAACTCACTGTATGATTTTATAAATCTTCCACGTCGTGTTAGAATAATGACATGATAAGTGACAAGACGAGTTACGAGTTCAAATAATTACACGGTTCTTTCATTTTCAGACAAACTTCTTGATTGTTTCTACATTTTTACCTCTGTTATCAACTGAGCGCTCATTTAGGGACGTTAGGTACAATCGGGATTGTTTTCCTCTCGACAATGAAGCATATCTTCCATCGTCTCGCTAATCGATCTTGATCATTATTATTTTGAAGTCATATCTAATATTATCGTTCGAGCAATAATACTCTTGAAAGTGAGGGAAGGGCAAACAAGTCAAAGAGCCGATATAGGAAAAGGCACAAATGGTTGGTGTCAGCACATGGGTTGTAATAAGAGTGGAATAACCATATATGTAGTCTTTTTATAGGAGAATAGAGACCGGAATGTCTTTCCAATGTCACTTTCTGCCGGAATCTCCGGTGGGATTATTTTTTTAATTATTATTTATCATATTTTTCTCCCCTTTATATGGATTATGATTGTTAAATTGGGACCCACTTAAGTCGTAATGACAGTTGGAGCCCAGCTTGACTTCCCATTCATTTGTTGCCCCTTTTTTCGACGTGTATTGAAACGCAGTACTCAACTACATAACAGTATTAAATCGACAAAAAGAGCTAAAAAGCCCTAGTTTGGATGTGCATTTAGAAATTCATCAACGATTAAGACATATTTGGTAAGACGAATAAATAGTACGAGTAAACAAACTTATAATTTCTTTTTATTATTGTCGAGTATTGCCTCGTCTACATTCTTGAATTGCACTGGGGTCACAGTCAGATTTAACACTTCAATTCAAATCTAATGCACTTGTAAAAGATCCCAGCGCCCACCGACGTATTGTAGTAAATATGTTGGTCATGTGGACCTTGAGTTCGGTAGATCAGCTTTAATGGCATTACTCATGCCATAATTGACAAGGCTGACTACCCTCCACAAAAAAAAAATTACGATTTAGGCATGTTTGGGGAAGTTTCTACTACATTGGATCAACTCTGTAGAAGCTCATCTAATTGCAAAAACACTTTCAGAAATTATCGAAATATCTCAAAAGCAATTTTTGACTTTTCAAAAACGATACCAAGCAGGTTAGAAGACTGTTCATTTTGGGGAGAGCCCAATAGGAACAACCACATGTTGTAAAAACTCGCAGGATCCTCCAATTCTGTCGACGGGTTGTTTTGACCTAGCCTGTTTTACACTTCGAGTCTTGCACAAAGTGCACCTGGACAGTGGGATAAACAGATAAAACCTATAAATAGGCCTGTTTTATAGATAGTGTAGGTTCAATGATGTCAACTACACCTCAAAAAAGCACTACTTTCACGCCATTTTCCGAGTCCAACTAGCGGCCAACTGCAATGTACATAATATCATTGTTACGAACAACATGTATACCACAATCTTGAAGACAAAACTTCCAACGTTTTCAATGGTCCTGTTTCAATGGAGAAGACGAGAAGGACCATTGAAAACAACGGCCATTTTCCAAAGTTTCCAAGCTTTCCAATGGACAAAAGACAAACATGACCAGAGAAAAATGCAAATTATAAGTATTTCTCAAACAGTAAATCTTCCAGCAGGCAGCACAAGTGAGCATGTAGTTCTGGTCTGCTGCTAATTCAATAGGGTTCCCCATTCTCAGCAAGGAAGAAACATACTGCATAATTTTTCAGATAATTTTTTCTCTGTCAAACCAAAGTTCACATGTTACAACTACCGTTTCTTAGGTGTAGAGTAGGCAAGGAATTGAACTACCCAACTACTAGTTGAGAAAAAAAAAAGCATACTAAGGATAATGTTAATGGAATTCATACCAAAAGATAGAATGTAAATCGTCTGCAGCTTGATCTTAAGACGACATTCAGTGGCAGTGAGCACCAACCCTATCCCGAGGAATCAAGTGCAATGAGCCGTGTTCAAGAAAGAAATTTCCTGAAAAACCCATGAAAAAGTTAGTTCAATTCACAAGTTTAGGAGTTGCAAATCTAATAACCAAAGTAAACTTGGTTCCCAGCATCAGAAGCATAATTCCGATTTTCAATGTCAAAAAATCTTGAATTGTGTCCTTAACACTTGTATAGAGTCACATTAGGAATGATAGATGAAATAAAATAATAAATATCACACGCATGGTAACACACAGAGAAACATAAAACAATCACAAAATTCAGTAAAAATAATTATCACAGCAAACCTACTTTAGCAGCCAAAATGAAAAGGTGAAAATAAGAAGAGCTCGAATAGTGTTCATCCACAGTAAGGAGTTCACAACACTTTTGGGTGTGCAATTCTGCATCTAATTCTTAAATATTTTAAACTCTAGTACTTAAAAGAAAGTGAGTATGCCTTCTTCACAACAGTACGAAACAAACATAGTTGAACACCAAGTGTATCATTACTCTATTATTAATTGACAGCACCCAACTTTAACGCATTTTTATAACACTTCAGAAACAAGGATAGCGCAGTCATGACCCTCTACGGCTTGAACTACCAATTACCACCAAAGAGACCTATTACACTGTTCTATCAGTCCTTTAATATACCTTTATACTACTGCTTCCAAGTATTTCTCAAGTTCTCTTATCAGGGCTTGATCCATCAACTATACACTTTCTTTTAACAATTAGTCTCCAGTCTTCCTTCTTCATAATCTTTTTTTTCTTGGAGTCACTTTTTTTTTTGCGATCTTAACTTAGTATTGCTCATCTTGCATAGGAGTCAACAAACCATTGTGAAACAGACATCTTGCCGTACTACATATGACCCAGAATGTTGAAAATTAGAAATTCTAATTATATTTCACTGATAGAAATTAATTTGCAGAAAAAAATACACACACAAAAACACGCAAAATTTATAAAAGTTCACCTCAAGGTGATATTATGTCGTCTTTCGTTGTAGCAGTAATTCACTATAAGAAAAGAAATTTACAGGAAAGAATCGCACACCCTATCTTTTATAACATCTCTATCTTATGATGGCGATACAAAAACCTAATAACGGCTCCCTAATTATAAGGTCAATTACGGAAAAATCAAAATTTACAAAGAACAAATATTTCTAAACCGAAATTTACAAGGATATAAATCCCTAAACTATCCTTAATAAAATTTTGGTCCCTCAGATCCTCCCACCACTCTGGGAGGGGGCTTCCTGCCCGGCTGCCCCCTTCCAAATCCATGGCGACCTCATCGTGGAGGTCAATCAGTGTACTGACTCCGCACACCACAACTTAAAATAGAAAAGAAAGATGTCATGTGCCGGCATAAGTTGCGAAAAAGTAGAAAAAACACTGAAGATAAAGTATCAAAAGAATTCACTAAGAAACGGAAATTTAACATAAACTAAAAGATAAATGCTGTGTCTAAAATACCTGCACTCTGTTGAGGAATAATTCCACTCCATCTGCATAAACAATTCAAAGAAAGAAAATCACGCAGGGATGATTAAAGGCCAAGACAGCAACTGTTTACAAACTTTTGATCAATAATTCTTCATTAGAAGATATAAGTTTTAATTTTAAGTTTTCCATCAAAATCAATGATTCCAATTGAAACCCAATACAAAGTCCAAATAGAAAATTTCAGAAAAATAAAAGAACTCAAAAATTGATAAAGAAAAAATGAAATTTGTCGGCGAAACAAAAGTACCATTAGTGATGATTGCACTAGTTTGTAGAGGCACTTTGAATTCCTCCGTAGCGAATTTCAAAACAGCGGTGAATGGAGCCGCCTCTGTTACACTAAATCTGTATTTCAAACAATTTTCAAGCGAATTTATCAAATTTTCTTTAAAAATTAGAATTTTATTGAAAACTAAATGTAGAAAACCTTACAATTTGAATGGAAGTTTTGGGATCGGAGGTGAGAATGACGCCTTTCCACCAACGCCGGCGCTCGCCATTTTCCCGGTTAAATCCACCGGCCACCATACTTTATACTTGCGGTCTAATTTTGTTTCATCGTCGTGACTCAATTATAAAATTAGGGTATTGATGTAAAGAAAATGAATTGCGTAAAATTTATTTTTTAGGGAATTATTATTTAAGTGTATTTGTTTGGTATAATTTTTTACCTCGAAAAATTTAAAATTTTGAATATTTTTGTGTTCGTTTGACTTTGTTTTACATAAAAATTATCTATTAAAGTAATAATTTTTTCCACAATTGGTTATAAAAATTTATATCCATTGTCAAAAAGTAAAAAAAAAATATAACAAAACAATTTTTTTAAATCAAAGTTTAGTATTCGTTTGGCTTCGTTTTAAATGGAAATTGTCCACTAAAGTGAAAAAATAATAATTTACAATTGATTATGAATTTTTTTTCAATTGCCAAAAAAAAAAGGTAGGCTGGAAACCAAATTCTCACCAAAAAGATGAGAATTGGTTTTTACCAAAAACATGAAAAGACGAGCGCGTGGCTGGAAACTAAGAAAATGTTACCAATCAAAAATGCATTTTTTGAAAAAGATGAAATTTAATTTCCAATTTCATGGAAAAAAGGTAGCATCAAATAGGGCCATAGTGGCACGCTCAATTTGATCATTCAATTTCATTTAACTTTTGATTATGACCATTCAGTTTTATATAACATTTCACCATCTCCATACAATTTTTTTTCACAATTTTCATTAATTTTAAATGGAATAAAATGATAACTTTACAATATATAATTAAATTAAAATTAAAAACTTATTTAAAAAGAGTTACTTAAAGAAAATAAAACAAAAAGTTATTTTTATAAAAAAGCTACTTGAAAAATAAAATAAAATGTTGTTTTGAAAAATACATTCCTTAAAATAAAATAAAAATTTATTTTAAAATAAACATTTTTAGGATTAAAAAAAACTTTTACATAATTCTAAAATACCGTTTTACCCTTTTAAAATTAGTGAAATTAGTGAAAAGAAATTTGGTGGTCATAATGAAATATTATATGAATTAGATGGCCATGATGAAACGTTATGTGAAATTGGATGGTCATGATGAAATAAAATCAAATTGGATGGCTATGTTGACACTAAATATAAAGTTGGATAGTCATGGAAAGAAAATCAAATTGGGTGACCATAGTGACATGGCAATTAGTGAATTTAAATTTTCCTCTTCCAGATTTTTTTTTTTATTGTTTTAATTTTTAAATTACATGGGTTATTATGCTAGACAATTATTTGAATTTTTTACATATTTTTTTAATCACATATTTATACAAAAAAATATTTTACGCATGATTTCAAAATTTTTCCTAATTCTTAATCACACGTTATCCTAAAAATTATTATTCAGAATTTTGTTTTTCCCAAATAATATTTGTCAAAGCAGGAGCTAAGCCCATCCAATTCACTCTTTAAATTTTATTTTTCCTCAAATTCATTAATTACACATTTGTTCAACAAAATAATTTTCTACATAAATTCAAAAACTTTCTTTATATTTGAACCATGAACTAAAAAATAATATGTTACGAAAATTGTTCTCAAGAGTTAGGACTCAAACAAGGGATTAGAGTGCACAAACACTACACTTGATTAATAACATGGATGTGCTCATAAAGGGTTGAAAATAAATAAAATAAAATAAAAAAATTTACTACTTGTACATTAAAAAAATGTACATAATGGGTTATATAATATGATGAAGGAAAATATTGGATAAAAAAAGTTAATTATTGTTTAAACTGGCAAATAATAAGTGGACGATACTACATGTACATAATTTCTTTTACATACACTCACAATAGAGTGTGTTGACCACATTTTTGAGAGTTTTTTATTCACGCGGGCTCCGAACACATGTGAGAGGGTGTAACATTTTCGATAAAGACAATTCGTTACAAATAGTTTTAGAATAATTCTGATTGTACATAATTATTGGCCACAGAAATTGGCCAGAAACTCACATGGTGTGGGACATGAGGCCCACCCCATGTGAATTTAATATTGGAAAAAAAAAAAAAACCACCCACCCCCCTTGTTGTGAGAGATCTGGCCATTTTCTGGCCACTTTCCTTCTGTACAAGTAGAAAGATTGATAGTTTTATTCATGGTAAAGTATTATGTGGTATTATGTAATCCATTAGGTAAATCTATGGATGACATTGGGACAGGTATGAGACAGGTCGGTCATTTTCATCTCCGTTTCGTCGGGTATTTTTGTTACCTTACTCCATTTACATACCTAGTTAAAGCGGGACGGGACGGATTCGGTGTGTGATCAAAGTGGAGCGGGGGCAGGTCCTTGCCCCATTTATTTTTTATTTATTTTATTTTTGGATTTTAATTTTTTTATATCTTTACTTCCCGTCCCTGCCCCATTCGGGGCGGGACC
>CAIGRF010017341.1:0-18389 GCA_903798235.1 Fraxinus ornus
CAGTAGAATCTGCTACTGCGTTAAAGTTATTCAACCAACTGCATATATGATATATATATTCTTCAAATCCGGTATTTAGTGTGTAAATCCGGTATCCAAGTATAAATCTAGGATTCGATATTGAAACTAATTTTCCTACAATTTATTCTTGGTGACAGCATTGAAATATACAAAGCATAACAAAGAAGAGAGAATTGCTAGAACATGGGGAACCACGGCTCCAGGATTACGTTATGTTGAGGAGGTGATCACGATTTATGCCTGCTGGAAATTGGCTCATTGGTGGAGATTTGGAAGTTTCACAGCCTATCAAATATAATGACGGCATCGACCACTACAGACTTTCTCCACAACAACTCCGTAAAGAATTTGATAAATGCCAAGCAGATGCTGTTTTTGCTTTTCAGCTAAGGAATCCTGTGCATAACGGTCATGCTTTGCTAATGAACGATACTCGCAGGAGACTTCTCGAAAGTGGGAACAAAAATCCAATTCTTTTGCTTCATCCTTTAGGAGGTTTTGTAAAGGCTGATGACGTGCCGCTTGATGTTCGTATGGAACAACATATCAAGGTTTGTTGTTGATGACTTCTGCACATGATCATTTCTCATGTGTTTGGCTAAGCTTAAAAGTTACTTCTAACTATTTTTGGCAAAAATGTTTGAGCTTTTTTTGAAGTTACTTTTTGGTGGGGATTTTTGGTTCAGAAACCTACTTTTTTAAAAATTCTTCACGAACTTACAGAAAGGTACTATTACCTTTTTAGGCTTAGCCAAACTTGCTCATAGTTTAATTTATATACTGGATAACAGGGTTACTTTGGTAGCATAAGCTTCAACCTCACATGCTTGGAAAATTAACCCTGAGGAAACAGAACATAAAACAACTTCAGAACCTCTTAATATGGAAGTTCTGATATAGAACATGTGAAGTATTAGTCATGATTTGATTATACATAGAGTGCCTTCTCAAGATAAGATAATGATCTTTTTGAGGGAGGTCCATTCATTTTCTCCTTTATGTTTCTATGGTGAATTTTTATGGACTGCAAATTTAAGATTGGAACAAATATATTCGTGTTGTCATTGAACCCTTAAGCCAATCACACTTGCCATTCAGATTTTTATGAATTTTTATTCTTGCATAGGTACTAGAAGACGGGATTCTTGATCCCGAGACTACAATTGTGGCTATTTGTCCCTCACCAATGCATTATGCTGGACCAACTGAAGTACAATGGCATGCAAAGGCACGGATGGATGCAGGTGCTAATTTCTACATTGTAGGCCGTGATCCTGCTGGTATGGGCCATCCAACGGAAAAGACGGACTTGTATGATCATCCGGATCATGGAAAGAAGGTGCTAAGCATGGCTCCTGGTCTGGAGAAGTCGGCATAATATGCTCTAATCTTATCTACTAAGACTTGCAATTTATACATGGCCTATATTCACATGTGCAGAATATTCTGCATAATTTTGGTAAGATAGGTTGAAATAAGATCATTTACCATTTCCACTACCTAAATTAGCGAAAGTAAAATAACTCTAATTATTGTGCATTCATGAACCTGTATCTGCTTTATGTGCAATTGCAGAAGTTTCCAACTTCATAGTATAGATGAAATGTTCAGTTTGCTGGTAACCAGTCCAGTGTTTGCTGATTATTTCATGTCTCCTCATATCACCAGTTAACATATTGGGCATGCTTGTTACCTACTGCTCGACATTGTTTGACTTTTTACTATTTTGACATAAAGCTTTATATGATATTTGTTCGTTGGGATTATAACGAGTTCTCTGCATCTTCTCATTAACACAATAATGCAGGTAGCTGCATATGATACTGGAGAAAAGAAGATGGCATTTTTTGACCCTTCACGCGCTAAAGATTTTCTCTTCATATCAGGAACCAAGGTAAGTGTACAAATTTGACTCCATGCTTAGCCTTTGATCGTCTTACGGTAAAGAAATTTCGAAAGAATGTTATACGTCTGTGTTCGTTTGTAAATCATGATATGTCAGTAAATTAATTTGGCGTACGAGAGAGAGATTGTCAGTAAAAAGGATTCGTGTAGTTACATATAAGATAATTGGGAATAATGATTAACTTGTTTTTATTGTATCTGTCTAGGAAGATACATGTGCCCAATGACATCATGCACCTAATATCCAAATCGTTTCATGTAATTCTTCGACTGTACTTTGCATATGCAGACTTACGCAAGAAATAGTGAAAATCCTCCTGATGGTTTTATGTTTCCTGGAGGAAGGCTAGTATTGGTGAAATACTACAAGAGCTTGCAGTCTGAGGATTCTCCACAGAAGCAAACTGTGTTGTCTCCTTAGATACGACGATACTTTAGTACAAGTTAATGATACGGCATTATGACATGTTTCGTGTAATTTCAAAGTTTATGCATTCATGGATTTGAGGTTTAAGTTAGCAGGTAGAAATTATTCGTGGCGAAATTCCTTAACATCAAAATGTAAGAGAGCGCTGTTTTCTTGTAAGAGTGTTTCTAAACTTGGTTTTCAGTGAAATTTCTAGGATATGTACAAACTTTTTCTTGTTCAACTCGACTAGTGAAAAGTTAAAGAATCAACTTGCAGTCTCAATGCTCTAGTTTAGACCCGCGTATAACATTTCCTCGACTCGACATATAACATATTTAGCCTCTGTTTGATACACATTAAAATTTTCATTTTCATTATTCTACTCATTTTCAACCACACATTCTCCATCAATCTACAATTCCAAAATACATTCTTCTAAAATAATGTGGCTCAAACACACCCTCAATACATTAAATGAGATAGAACTATCAACTTTTATGGAGCACCTATTTCAGTTCTGTCGAGCCCAACTATCAAATATGACACATTTTGTTCACTGAATTGTCCATTATTCGATAGTAATAAAGGATAAAATATAAGCCTCTGTTTGGTTTCGATAAAAATTAAATTTTTATTAGATTTTGATAAAATTTGTGATTATGAAAATAAGAAAAGCTATGTATCCATTTAAAAAAAAAAAAAAAAAAGAACTATAGTGAGGACGAATATTTTTATTAGATTTTGATAAAATTTGTGATTATAAAAATAAGAAAAGCTATGTATCCATTTTTTTTAAAAAAAAAAAAAAGAAAAAGAACTATAGTGAGGACGAATAACACTTCTAAAGGAAAATGATGCAACGCACTTTCAAGTCTGGTTATATTCTTTGATCTGAAATCGATAAATATTCCAACATAATACGAGTATGGTACATTGAGCTCAAGTTTATTGTCAGATACATGTAATTTTATGTTTGGAGTAAACTTGTACATTAAGACTTTTCCCAGACAACCAAAATTGCAGGACTCACTGGGAACAAAAAGAAACATCCTGCTAGATAGTGAAGCAAAGCACTAGATTGAATCTGCTCTGCTGTTCACAAATGCTTGTATTGATGGCTCCCGTCCAAGAAAATCGGATAGTATTTCAAGAGGATCTTTTGCTCCACCAGGAGCCAATACCTGTCGCATTACACGGTTTAGGAAGGCATATATTGAATGACAAATGTAGCTCTCTATAAAGATGAGATGTACAACAACAAACTANTTAAACCCCTGTTTGGTACAAATTATTTTTTTTATTATCATTCTTCTACTCATTTTCAGCCACACATTCTTCAATAAAATAATATTTTACATCACATCAATAATTTTTCCTTCTTTTTTAACCATACATTATCCATCAATCTACTATTTCAAAATGCATTCTTACAAAATAATGTGGATCAAACACACCCTAAGTACTGAAACACTGCTCAATAATATCAAACTTTTAGTAGAATAGAACTCTATCAAGTGTTTGGTAAGCAATGTTGAAAACTATTTAAAGCTTGATGAAATTATGCATGCATTAGGCTTTGATGGAAAAAATGAAACCCGCCTACATGTGAGGGGGCATTTTGAATACACAATTAACAATTTAAATGACATACATGTGGTCCTCTCTAATAATTTAAACTTTTAAATCAAGTGGTTCAACAATCAATATTGAACGGGACTAGACGAAACTATGAATAAGATTTTAGCTTTTTTTTCTTATTTAATCCTGTCAACTGTACCAAATAAGTATTTACAAGGACAGGAATTGAAGACAATATTTTTTAGAACAGAAGCGAAATCGGAGTTGATTACCTTGTTCCTGAAATGCATGCCAGTATGCTGGTTGAAGATGTCGTCGCTAAACTTCGTGGAAAATATATCAGCCGCAAAAACCTAGAAAAGTATCAGAAAATGTATCGAGTTCGTACAATAGAAAGAGTGCAAATCCCCATTCTCCAATCAAAAAGACAGAAAAAGGTTAAACAAACCTCACTCCAGATCCGACTGTAGCAAGTAGCTTGGTAGCCAATAGCAGTACGAGGAAAACAGGATGCTGGATTTGTCCCTTCTAACATTGGCAACCCTAACATGATCTGGGCATTCCAAAAGTGAGGTGAGCATATTAAGCATTAGCTCACTTTGTTCCGAGGATCATTAGCAACAAATACCTTTGGATGGAGCTGCTTGAACAACCCATTAATGTCTACATTTTCAGTGGAATGTATGATTTGATCAAAGAGACCTGAAAGTAAATGCATCCCAAGTATAAAAAGAGCACCAAACTGTAATTCTTAAGAACCCACAAAATTGTCAACTGTAATAAATTAAAAATCACTCACAATTGTTTGCAAATTGTAGCGTTAAAAGTGAAAGGAGAAATGGTTGATTTTGAAGCAAACACAAGTTTGGACTTACAATAAAGAATTTCCTGTTTCAGTTTCAATGCTGAGAAGGAAAACCTCCATCTCTTAAGTGATCTGCATATTTCGTCCTCAATGGGCTTTGTGATATCCTATAAAACATAAGTTGGCTCAGGTAAAACCAAAAAGATCACCCAGCAAAATGTATACTATAATCTGCTCAATAAAATGCCAGATAAGGTGAGCACAACTTAATGATAAAATATAGAGGAATCCCAAGGTCCCAAAAAATGGTTTCAATTGCAAGCATGCAACGATCAATGTAAGAGGGCAACATGTAGTGGGGAGCGAGACACATCTCAAGCTTCTCATGAATATTATACTGTGCACTCAGGAATATAAGAGCTCTCCAATGGAATATAACTTTTCGTCACTTCGGTAAAAATCTTGGTGGAGGGGAGGAAAGTGACGTTGAAATTACCTCGTGGAAACCAGATATCAGTTTTAAGGAGCGGCTTTCATAACACCTAGGCAAAATATTTATAGAAGTTAGAATGAGTAATCTTTATGCATGTCCGTTAAACATGTCTATTTAAATATACATATTTGAATACATACCAGTTTTCCAACACCAGCGAGGGGATCTCCACAAAGTCAGGATCCAGACGCAACCCAGAAAATCTAGCAAAGGGTGCACGATTGCAAATATGGTGGATCTACAACCATCAGAATAATGAAAGTGAAAAATAAGTATTGTCATACTCACATTAAACGGAGAAATCAAATTATAAAACTGTAATGCCTGAAGCTTCTAGATCAAGCCTCGGGTGGTTTTTCACTTGTAACGCATAGAGAAGCACAAGTCAAAACTGAATAGTAGTAGCATAATCAATTATGCGAAAAGGATCGTAATAACAAAAATCAAAACGCAACACACTGGTAGAATTGCAGTAGCATGATGAGATGAAACTAAAACTATTTATGAATCATATAAGGTCATGATTCTGCAGAAGCTCTCACATACCACATGACAAAACTCATGAAATAAATTAATTAGCTCAGAGAATCGCAACAACCCAGGACGACCATCAACTTCCTTTTGCAATTGTGAAATGAGTAATGCTACTGGAATCTGCAATACAGTGAGCATATGCAACATCAGAATTTTATTAATCTTGCCATTTAACCACATGCAGAAAATTAAAGGTGTAGAACTTGTAATAAACAATGTGCAAGAGTGATGCCACATAATCGGATTATGATAATCCTGTCACTAAATAATGGCATACACATATCAGTAAATGCAGACCATCAATCCAGGCAAATTGAGTCTCAAGACGAAGCTAAGGTAAGAGTTCTCAGTAGGAGAACAACAGAAAATTTAACAAACCAGCACTCAGCATGCAAATTCTTGGCATTTCAAAAATTTTAATGCAGCGACTTGAAATGTATAAGGTTGACAAGCTTGGAACTGCACTAATGACATGAATACTGAATATTGTCACCTGTCTAGCATTTTGTATCAATGAACCATTTTGAAGAGCCACAACACAGGTGTGCCCATATTTTCCTTCCCTGCTTAAGAAGCAATAATTTTCAGTCAGCTAATATCTGCTTCAACAATGATAGACTAAAGGTAAATAAAAAGCAAAGAATGAACCTCGCATATATGTCAAGATAAAAGTAACCTAAGAGTTCACTAGAACTCAAGTCAAAGATAGAAATTAGCTGCACATCCTGATGCCAAACATATGCATCCGTAACCTCCTCAAATCTTAAGCCTGTAATAAGCAAAGAAAACAAACTATATTGTATGAGCAAAATGGGTCAAAATCATGTTTCCATCAAAATACATGAACAAAATTACCAAAAAGATCTTGGCATATTTTGAAGATCCCTGACAACGCTAAATTGATGGGGAAGTACTGCTTAACAATTCCAAAGTCCAGATCAAACTGTTGATCTTTGGCCTTCTTCACATAGTATGGTAGATCTTCAATTCCAAAGGAAAATTCTCCCTCCTCTTTCTTCTGAATCACCAGCATGACGAATTGTCCAAAGAAAAGTAATCAAGGTAAGAAGAAAAGGACCAGGCTCTCTAATGCATAGAATTCATGGCAAACCAAACATAGAAGAAACAGGACCAACCTTCATTTCTTTTAACAGAGAAAGTTCCCTAGAGGCCAACTCAGTTAAGCTGCCAGAAATGTTCTCTAAGAACTCAAACACCTAAAGTGGATACAAGCATGAAGCAACTATTTAGCCGATTCGTAAAAGCAGTGTTAGATAACAGAAGGCATAGTGCGAAAGCATGGCAAAACATGAAATAAAAATTACTTAGAATTCGCAAACTATTCGAACAGTATCCTTGCTCGCTAATTGGCACCTGGGTGCATGACCAATAAAACTCATTACAAGAGCTATTTAGGTTTTGTGTTCACAAATTAATCATTACCGGCTTCATCAAAATGGAAAATTGGAAAGATTAACCAAATACAATTGCAAATAGAAGTGAGGGAGGGAGGTAATAATACTTTCTCACTACACCAGGCAGTATGATACATCAGTTTAGGAAATTATATAAACTTGCACAAACCTTTGCTGATGAGTTGGCCATTCTGTGATCGATGGCGTAGTCTGCATAATTGGCATGGCCAAGCAACCTGGCAAGTTTATGCCGCAATTGAATCTGAAAGTACAAGAGAAAATATGACGCTCGTAAGACACTAGTTGATTCTGAACTCAGTACATAATTGTCGGTAATAGATGTGGTTGCTAAGATCTCATATTAAAGCACAGTACAGTTCTAAATAAAGTTAGATATTTCATCTTAGATCAAAAGATGAAACATTGAAAACAAATTGTTATGACACTTTGTCTAGTTTCCAACATTTATAGGGCCAATTAAGGATGGTGCAGGATTTCAGTAGAAGGAAGTGATTGCATAATAAAATTTCTGAAATCTGGGTTAGGAGTCAGGATTATGAGATTTAGTGCTTGCTTGACTCCCATTAGTTTATTTTATGGTTTGCTACATTCACATAATAAAATATTCTACACGCATACCAAAAAAATTTCCCCACTTTTTTAACCACATTCTCCTAAAAATACTATTCAAAACTCCTCTTTTTCCCAATTAATGAGAATCAAACAGGCTCTTAAGATGAGATTAAGGTTTCTTTTACGATACAGCTGTAGGGATGTTCTTCTGTGTTTGGAGTCAACATTTCAGAAATATGCTAAAGTACAGCCTAAAAGCTTTTGATTATTGTACGATGTTACTTGAATTCCCTCAATCCATTATTATCTAAATAATCATCTATATCATCCATAAACTGGTATACAAAAATTAACTTGCTAGAGGAAACCAGGCAGCTTCTTTCTTCATTTGTTTTCTCCTTGAATTAAAACATATTATTATATGTCATGGTTATTAGGATTATGTTATTAGCTAATGATATACTTTTAGTTTAAAAGACTCAAGGAGTTAAAAGGTTAAAAATCGAAGAAGTATTTGTTATCTAAAGATCTAGGTTAAATAGAGTCAACGAAGTACATGTAACGTTACTATAGTAATTGATGAGTGTATTTTGTACACTTGTTTAGACCATTAAATTGAAGTATTTGTTAGAGATTTGGATAAGTTATATCTTAATTATGTATTAATCACGTTATTAGGTTGAACTCAATGCAAATTTGTGGAATTGGAAGAAATGAACGAAAAATGGCAAAAACGTAAGAAATCTAAAATTTGGGGACAATGTGTAAACATTCAATGGTTGATTCGGACCATAAAATGATGATTGAACATCATATAGGATCAATTGTACAATTGGAGGTCAAATGAGTGAAATATAGTTAAGTATTTTCACAAATCAATTTCCAGCCAAAGAAGTTATGCTTCGAATTTTTAGCCTCAACTAGATACCCATTTTCCAGATAGCAAATGTTCGAATTGGAGAAAAATTGTAGCAATTTAAGTCATCTTTCCAACACATTTTGAATCACCTCAATCAGATATCAGGAGAGAAAGTTATGATCAAAATACTGAAAGTTACTCAGGGACGAACTTCACAAAGCATTTTTAGCGCGCGCGTGAGACTAAAATTTTAATTACCGAGAACAAAACTACTCAACTACGCGCGCAGTGGTTATGCCTATGCGCGCATGAGCTTTTTCCACAGATGAATCAACAGTTTTCTTTCGCGATTCAAACTCTTAAAACCCTCTCTTCTTGCCTCTTCATGCACAATAATATTATCAAATTCATAAAGAACAAGGGGCCAATTGCTATATTTTGAGAGAGAAGATCAAATCCTAGCAAGGAATTGAAGATCAATTACATCAAGATTTTGAAAAATCCAACATTGGACTTGAAGATCAACATCTATTGAATTATTTCATGATTCAGGTGATATTTTTCTATTATTCTTCTTGTAATTTATATATTAATATGTTATGCTAGATTCATTGTTGTAGTGGATGAAAATGAACCTAATTGTTTATTTGTTTTAATTCAAAACTAGTATTTTAGTTTATTTCATGTGTTTCTTGATTAATTTTGCATAATCATTGCATTGTTTAATTGATTGGTCACCAATTGGATAATTTGTTATTTGTTGTAGTGTTAGGAGACTCACAATAAGTTTAGAACGCAGCAAAATTAACACATGTGCAATATATGTTAGGAATAACATTTATTACGTGTGCAATCATATAGATAATCGAAACTTTAATGCATCTTAATAATTTGAATTCAAGCTAGAAATAGATTCGGGTCGTGGTTAGGATAGATTTAATTTGTCTTGAAAAAGAAGATTAAATATCATAATTTTATCGATTGTCAAGAACGCATGAACAAAACTAGATTACAAATCAAGAATTGAAATAGATGCAATAGGCAATTTCGAAATCCAATACAATCATCCGTAATTTGATAAAAACTCTAATTTCATCGCTTTCTTAGATTAATTTAGATTAATTACAAAATCAAAATCTCTTTTGTATTACATAATTTAAATTCCATATAAAACTAGTAAATTTGAATTAAATTTATTTCTTGTGGGACGATACTCTTAATTTATTAAATATATTACTTGTCAACAATCTCGTACGCTTAAGGGTTTTGCACGAACAAAAATAGTGGAAATAATGATTATAATAAAGTCGCCATAGAGGAAAGTTGATGCAATACAGAAAGAAGGTTTAATGGAGAAGTGGGACGGTGTTGAAAGTATTTTTTCAGAGTGTCGTTTTCGAAGAATTTATGTATATTTTAAATTGAAACGCCCGATGAGCAAAACTCAAGGCTTACCCCTCATATACGGCCCATTTCGGTCAAATTTCATTGTTTAGAGCTTCAAAAACAAATTTTTCATTTTTCTGAATAATTTGCTAATCACTTCTAAATATTACGACATTTATTTTTCGTCATTATTTAGAGTTAGTCATTATCTAGAGTTTAGTTATCCAAATTTTAATTATTACTTTGATTGATTATAATAAAGAGCTTTGAAAAGTGATAAGCCCCAATTAAATAAACAAATTCTAGAAGGATCAAGAAGAATGGAGAAGATTGGGGATGCAACAAACTCTGTTAGAGGGGTAGAATGGGGAGGGAAAATCAGTTACAAGTAGCTTATAAATAGGGAAGAGATGGAGGAGAATAGACATGCAAGATAGTGAGTGAAAACCATATTGTGGAGAGTACAGCCCTCTTGAGAAGCTGATTGTATTCATGTTCTATTTTCTGTAATTCAGTTTCAATCAATACATATCATAAATCCTGTTTCTATCTTGTGTTTTTCATTAGTCACGGGTAGAATTTACCATTAACCTAGGGTGGAACCTATCAAAAAGTTTCTCAAGTTTTTTCTCTTTCTTTGAATTCATCAGAGAATAAAAAACTTCGAGTTTTCACGTGAGATTTTGTTCTTTCCTATAAGTTTCCGCTACATCAAAAGTTGTGTCCCAAAGAATGAAATTATTAAGTACTTAGCTTCAATTTTAACATAAGAGAAACTGAAAAGGATGTAACACATAGGAATATAGCAGGATTCAAACTTCTATGTAATAGGAAAATCCCTGAAGAGGTTAAAAGGCTATTTCTGCAGTAATTATACCTGTTACGACTTATGATATTGAACTCTAAACAGCCCAGAGAGCTGCTGATTTTACTTATTACAATCTGATAAACCCTTATTGTACAATGTACATCATAGCCCATAAGTTTTCCAACTATTTCAGATTCAAAGCAAGCCATAACAATGCCTGGTTCTTTGCCGCCAACAAAAGATCCTTAGGTCTATAATGTAGAAGAATACTTCCCAGGCTCATTCTATCATCAATCCAATATAGATGAATATAATTTTTTTTCCTGAGACTAGGAAACAATAGAAATAATATACCTGTTTAAGTAAACCCAATTGAGGCCCGCTTGGGAGGCGTCCACTCTTTATTATGTAGACTTATTTACTTTGCCTTAGGTGTGGGCCAACAAAACATAAAACTTAATTAGCCCACAATCCACTAAAACATTAAAAAATTGTATACTTTGGGAATTGGGAGTAGTCTACTGCTCCACCAACTAAAATAATAGTTTGTTTGTTACTTTATAGATTTTTCTTTTGTTTGTTTGCACACTTTAAATTATATTATTATGAATTTTGAAGATTATTTATGAGTTATTACAAAGCTTATTTTGCATTATAGTAGGTTGTTGATTTGGTGTACGCCTTTTTAAACTTTGATGATATAACATACGTTTTCCTTTATTACATGAATTGCAAAAGATGAATATTTTACACATTACCAGCTTTTCTAACACGGAAAGATTAACCTCACATCTCCGCCCATAAGCCACAGCCACAGCCTTCCTGGATGATCCTACCTTCAAAGTGGAAAGAACTTGTGAAGTATATATAGTTGCATTGCAATTTGGAATCTATGTCTATTAAGATGTCCGGCTCTGTATGAGAACTTCAAAAACTAGATCAGTTTATATGCAGTCTAAACCAACTTCATTGAATCTTTCTATGGTTTGCGTATAACAAGATTTTGTTAGGAAAAATGTTTAATTAACCCCAGTTTTTAGCTTAGTTGACTCAAAAAGTAGTTGAAATTAGAAGATACTTGCTCATTGAATCAAAAGATGTCTGCTTATTGAGAAGGGAAAGAAAAATATATTAAGGCATTTAATATCTTCAAAGAGCTCATAAACCTCGTTTATGATCAAAAGAAAACTAAATTTTTTTAGAAGTAAATATGTACAACACCAGTATCTGCAAGCTGCCAAACTAAGAGAAAAGTTGATCAGACTAGTACCCACTAAAACCAAATTAAGGTTTTACAAAACAATAGCTTAGACTATTTAATGATCTTTTTTTTTCTTTACCTAAATGCTAAAGTTTTCAAACTTTTTGAATCTCTGTAGGATTTTTAAATTTTTGTCTACATTCTGATGGATTCTTCCATTCCCAGTGGTATGAGTATTTTCAGAGATACATAACAATACAATCTTGAGTGGGAAAAGATAGTTGAATGGATGACTGGGAAAAGAGAGCAGGTATGCCAGATTTCTCATTGACGTTACCTTACATAGTTCTAGAACTGGTGAAACGTGATTACTTCTCAGTGCAATCTTAAATTTACCGTTTTCAGCTTTGTCCAGGCTCTGCAAAGAAACGTCAATGAGATATTATCATAGAGTAATCGGGAGAGATAGTTATAACCAGTAAACACGTCAATGCCACCTGCAAATTGTTTGTTCAAGATATTTATACTGAGATATAGCCATGGAGTTATCTGGGAGAAAGTTATAACCAGGAGACAAGTTAATGCCACCTACATATTGTTCATTCAAGATATTTAGCCCCTTCTTCCATATTAATGGACCTAATTTTGAGACTAACATAACATTTAAAGAATCTAGAGACGCTATTACTTACAAACTAATTTTATATAAAATTTAAAGATGTGTTCCTTGACCTTCTTTTATATCATGGACACTTGCTGGTCTAGGAACAGTGACCTAATCATGAAGGAAAAGAGGAAGAATCGAAGTTCTGATCTAAAACTTGAAAATTAACATTCAAATATAAGTCCAACATAACAGGATAGATAAAAATAATATCACCTTGAGGAACTCAGACGGCAAACCAACTAGCTCCATCTCACTGAAAAGAAGAAATGACTTGTCACCATCCAGATTTCGGATGTATTTTAAACTTAGCTCATCTATCTGAGTTCTCAACCGCTGCAATTCCTCTCTTTTGGTCAACGTGAGATTCACTCCATTCCGTTCAAATTCTCTAATCTGTCACTAAATATTAGAAAAAATAAAATTTTGGACAAATAAAGCAGTTTCATGTTCAAACCAGAAACACTTTATATCTGGTAAGGAGAGCAAGAATAAGTGGGGAAAACGTTTTCAATGTTTAGCAAACACGAGCATCTCAGCTTGTCTGCATACCTAGCTCTCTTTTATTTTGTGTATATGTGAGGATTTGGAAAGGCAAAGCATACATAAGCATTGGTTTGAGCATACAACTAACAATAGTACAATGAATTATTATTATTTTCCTTTGTTATGGTAACAAATCCATGGATAGCCTGTGAACAAAGAGTTTCTGTGATCTAGCATCATGTACAGCGAAAAACAAAAAAAGAAATGTATCTAGACTATCAATGAAACCAATGACAGAAGCAATAGACAAAGCCAAACAGCAAGTATGCTTGCCAATTTTTTTTTCAATCAAAAACTGGTAACAACCAATTTGGAAGTTAAAGAACGGCTCCATCTCTTTATAACAGTCAGAAAGTAGCTCGTTGTATAATTTCTCAGGTTAAAAAGATAGATTCAAGCTTCTGTTATCTAAATGTATTGATAAATGTTCTCTTTGTTTTAAATAATTCACTTAAGAACCATGCTATATGCCTCGTAAGAAATTCTGAACATGTGGACTTATACAGCATCAGGTGTCTATCAGAACATAATCATCAGATGAACAACAGTATCGAACAAATTATTCCAGAAAGGCATGTCAGGTCCCTAGAAAATAATTTTGAAGATTCATACCAGGTGCTGAGTAAACTGTTTCACTTCAGAGCTCATCCAGTCCCCCCGTGCTTTAAAAGCTCTTATGACACGGTAAATATCTTCACGCTTACTGCATGGTTGTCATGGAAGAAGAAGAAATTAGAATCCTTCTAAACCTTTGTAATCAAATCTCATGAATCAGCAATTCAGCATTCACATCGTCGATAAAATAGATCTCAATCACAATTTCCATTAGGTGATATACTGTCACAGATTGTATTAAACAAGATCCACCACTTATTTCTCTAACATTAGAAAATACTTGTAATTGATCTTCCCAGACACTTCTGCAGCTAATCTATTACACAGTTATAGAGAGAATTCTGCTTCTCACTTAAGAAATCATCAAGATCCAGGCATAGCATCAGTTTGACGTTGATCAAATGTCTCACATGAGCCAATTACATACATTAACTTTTCTTGTCCTTTGTGGTAAAAAATACTTGAAGTTAGTTAGCTATAGAAATCCCTGACCATCATTAGCTTTTCACTGCAAGGAGTCCCTGAGGGATAAAAATAGAGAAGTTCAGAAGTAAGACCTGCATGTGGAAATATGAGCATCTATTCGTCGCTCGGCTTCAGCACTTGCTTTACGCACATCCTCAGATACGGATACCAATTTTGGGAAGACACAAGATTGTATCAGTGGAAATTGTTGTGCTTCTAATTCTGCCAGTGGTAGTATAGCATTAGCATAAGTGACCTGCAGGGCATACTCAAGTCAGAATTTTATAGCCAAGATTAGACTAAACCTTTCCACAACATAAGGGGCATATTGAAATGACTAATAAATTTGCTCAGGTGCCACTTTTTTGTGCAAAGATGTAAACTCTCACTAAGTCTTACAATATAGTTTCTCGAAAAGTGTTTATTGTGTTTGTGTTCCTAGATCTGAAGCAGATAATGGCCAAAGTCATTGGGTAGGCAAAGGTAGAGAGTGCATGAAAGCATCAGAGAGCTGTTGTTAAAGATTGTTGAGTTTGCTCGGCTATATCTGCATATGAGAGAGAATTTTTCTTGTCACGAGAAAGAATGATGAGCCATTAACAGCTCATTTGTTTCAGGACTCAGGATACAAACTATTGAAAATGCTTAATACAGGGAAGAAATGAAACAGATAATTTTCACCACTGCAAACTTTTATTCTCTTCTTTGCTTTTACTGAATCAAAATGAACTATCATGAACAATAAAGTAATAATATTTAGGCACAGAATTGGAGGTATAGAAGCGGGATGACGAAAAAACTAATGCCGAGTCCCAATTCTGAGTCACCAAGGCAAAGCTGCCAAACACATCCTTCTCGGAGCAATCAAGAGAATATTGTGAATCACAAAATACTAATCAATGCAAGACAATTATAAAAACATAATAATTAATATACTATATTCATTTAATCAAATTTAGTATTTCTGAAACAACAATAAATAATACCTTATCAAGAGGAACTGAAGCCACTGCATCCTGAACTTGCTTTGATTTTGCAATAATGCGGTCTGCTAACTTCAATATTTCCGATGCAGATAAATTTATCTGAACATTTGATCCCAGAACTTCTGAAATTATTTCAAATATAAAAATAAAAATCACAAAACAAAATTTTAATGTAACTGTTGGACGTAAATGTTGCTTCATTGTAAATGAAAAAACAGAATTGATAACATAATAAATATATTTTACATGCAAAACACATACGCATATCTGTATCCCCAAAATTCCCCCCCTTTTACATAAAATATAGGAACAATCATTTTTCACCAACAAAAATCACGAGAACTTACAATCAACTGGCTTAAATTCAATAGGGCCTAAAAAGGGTAAACACTTCTAAATTACGCACAAAAATACACACATTCGTTTGTGTCAACAAAATTCCCCCTTTTTACATAAAAATGCAAAGCAATTCATTTCACTGACAAAATTCACGAAAACTGAAAAAAAAAAATCAACTGGGCTCTCCTCATTTACTGTAGCAAGAGAAAATAATCTAAAGACGTAAATACAAAACCTTTTTTCTTGCGGTTTTTGCTGTGGGTATAGATAGTAGAGATGGCAAAGTTGACTGCTACAGCGAGAAGAGCTGCGGCGCCTGTGAGAGCTATTATATTCTTCTTCTCTCTTCTCTTTGCTTCTTCTTTCGCCATTTTCACGCACTTACTCTCTCTCTATCTCACACACGCAGTGCGGGCGTGTACCTTTGTTTGTATCTAATTTGCAGATGAGACGGCAATTGCGAGGGAAATGAGGGAGGATTGGAATAAAATTGACATTTCAACCGATGACCAAACTCGAAATGCGTCGCTAAACGTGACTAGGGATAACATAAAAATAGTTTATTTAAGCCGGTACACATAAAATTTTCATTCTCATTATTCTACTCATTGTTAACCACATATTCTCCATTAATCTACTATTTCATAATGAAATAATCTATTTGTACCGAATTTTTTACATAATGTTTCACCACGGGCACCCACCCAATAGGGGACAGTCACGTGTCAATTAGGTGAAACGGGCCTAGGCACCCACCCAATAGGGGGCGGCCACGTGTCAATTATGTGAAATATTATGTAAAAAATTCGGTACACCAAGCATAGTCCATTTCATAATACATTCTTTCAAAATAATGTGACTTAGAGCTTGTTTGGTAGAGATTAAAATCGGATTAAAATTAAAAAACTAATCGTTATTGTTGACTTTTATTAGACCGGTGGGACCCAATAACGATCATATTTTTAATTTTAATTGTTACCAAACACGCTCTTAAACACGCTAAAATAAGTTTTTAACTTACGAATAATTTTTTCGAAAGTTAAAAGAAAACCAATTTTCACTTTTCTTTCGAGGGAAGTTCAGAGTTGAGCTCCCCAACCTTTCACATGGTATGATTTTTGATTTCAACTTTAAAATCTATTTAGCCCATGTTTGGTCCGAATTAAAATCTGATTTTAATCAAAATCAAAGTCAAACAATCGATATTAACCACATCTTTATGGGTCCCACATCTTTTCAACCACATATTTAAAAAACTTTTATCACAATCTACTAAATATCTAATTTTAATCTCTATCAAATACCCTCTTAAATTCATGTGGTCTACACGTGAACGAAACATCAACTTAGAAGTAAAAAAATAGTACGTAATTTTTAATTATATTGGCTTGATGGTTTTGTATCTAACTTTAAGTTACGTAAAATTATAATCATACACTGACTATTTTGATCGCTTGAAAACTCATATTTACATATTAAAGATAAGTTGAGATTTATAACTCACTTTTGAAACTACTATTAAATAAATTATTTATACTAGTTTTTAACTTACTATTAAATAAATTATTTATCTTCAATTTTGTTCAATGAAAATTAATTATTTAAACTTTTTATTTACTTATAAATAACAATGTTAAGATCAGCCAAACATGTTAATAATGTTTTAAAAAATGTGGTTAAAAATTAAATAGAAGTTTAGGATTTATGTACAAAAGATTTTATTGTGTAAATGACTAAATGTGTGATTAAAAATTAGTTAGTATGAAAATTAAAGATTTTTATATTAAGAGCCCGTTTGGTAGAGAATAAAATCGGATTAAAATTGAAAAACTAGCCATTATTGTTGACTTTTATTAGACGGGTGAGACCCAATAACGGTCATATTTTCAATATTAATTGAATTTTAATTGTTACCAAACTGGCTCTAAAGAGATACAAGCAGGAGCTTTTGCATAGAGTCATTTTTTAATGAACGAGAAATCAAGACCCGTCATGATTCAAAATTTGAAAATGGGATAATTGAAAATTACATTTTATAATTTCCTAATGCAGGCTTACATTAAGAGCTTATTTGATAACAATTGAAATCTAATTAAAATTGAAAATATGATCGTTATTGGGTATCAGCCGTCTAATAAAAGTAAACAATAACGGTTAGTTTTTCAATTTTAATCTGATTTTAATCTCTACCAAATAGGCTCTAAGTGATTGGTAGGCAAATATTTTGATGAAAGTTGATAAATTATATGAATGAAAAATTGATAAAAGTTATGGTCAAGTTCCGTACAGCTTAAAATTCAATTAAAATTAAAAATATGGCCGTTATTAGGTCTCACTCATCTAATAAAATATGGCCGTTATGAGTCCAATGATTATGATTAAAATTTAGTCCTTGTTTGGTATTAATTAAAATCAAAATTTTAATTTAAGTCAAAGTCAACCACTAATTTTAATCACACATTTTTTAGAATTCATAACTTTTCAACCACACGAAACAACTTTCATCAAAATCTATGTTTCTCATTTTTCATCCATAAAAATGAAAAATATGACTGTTATCAATCACATCAAGCCATCAAGTTTGAATTTCTATATGGGGAAATTAGGTCTACTACATTTTTTTTTAGGTGTTTTGATTAATACCCTTAAACTCTAATTAAACATTTTAATGAAGTATTAATTACGTTCAATTGTTAAAATCAGAGCCCAACCTAACCTCCCCCAAATCGTATCCCCAAATCTTCAGAGGAAAAATCAGAGCAAAACCCATCGACGATAAACGCCCGC
>CAIGRF010017345.1:0-11637 GCA_903798235.1 Fraxinus ornus
TTTTATAGATTCGGTTAAGGTCACAGTAATAGAAATCAAGTTAAATCAATCCTCGTGGGAACGATACTCGAAATTCTAGGATTTTCACTTTATTATTTGTCAATGAATCGTGTACTTGCAGTGATTTAAATCGGAAACATATTTTCGTGAATAGACAACTTTCTCATTGTCAAATTTTTTAGGTGACTGTTCACAGATGAGTAGGGCTATAAATAGATCGGATATGCCCATATCCAATCCGATCCGATAATCCAACGGATATTTGATTGTTAAATCCATATCTGGACATTAAACATTCCATCACACATATATTCTCTCTAAAAACCTTCCAAAAATAAAACAAAACCAAAACCTAGAGTTGTTGTGGGATGGCCAAGGTGGCTCCTTCCCGACCGGCTGTCAAGGCAGTGGGGGGGGAATGTGACCTACGCATCAGTGGTGGTGGCGCGGCCTCAACCCATACCGGAGGTAAAGATTGAGATGAGATAGCCTAAGGAGAGCGATGGAGCTTTATGGTTTTACTTTTTCAAAACTGAACTGGATAATGCAGCCTCCCCATTCCGGTTTTCTGTGGTTCTATAATTCATGAAGAGAAGGCCTACTTTGGATCAGATTCACCTATTCATTAAGGCACATTGGGGAATAAAGGGCTTCTTCTTGGTAAGTACCATGTAGCGACCACGTAATGTCTTTATTCGATTCACGTCTGAGGAAGATTTTGGCATAGTGTGTACACGTGAATCTGCTGAAATTGAAGGTGCGCCATATCGACTATTTATTTGGTCTCCAGATTTTGATGAAGATTAAGAATCTTCTCTTGTCCCGGTATGGGCATTTCTTCCAGGACTTCCCCCCCAATACTACCATGAATCTATGTTACGTATTATCGTTGGTGCATTTGGCCGATTTCTGAAGAGAGATAATTTTACGGCATGTGCTTCCCGTACCGATGGGGCTCGTGTCTATGTGGAGATGGACATATCAAAACCCCCGGTGGAGTCTTTCTAGTTGGGTGTCCCTTTCCACCCATCTAGTCGATTTCAAGAAATAGTTTAGGAAAATATGCCAAAATTCTATAAATTTTATTGTACTCAAGGACATCTAGAGGGGGTATGCAAAAAGAAAAAGGAGAATGGAGCAGCTAATCAGAACATCGAAAAAAGTATGGCGTAGAAATGAAGATGGGGATGTTCTGCCACTGGAAAGGGCAAAGCTACTGGAAAAAGGAAGAACCAAGATCGAGGAAAAGAGGTGCAGAATTATGGGGTGAGATATATTAATTCCTTTGACATTGACACTGTATGCAAACCTGGACGGAAGAGTTGAATCACATATAGATAATCTGGACGTGTAAAGTTTGAAAACATATTTAGAGGCAGCCATAGTTGAAAATTTGGAGGACGGTAGGGAAGCAACCAATACAAATACATGTAAAACAATTGTCAATGAAGGAGGCCAGGACACTATTAAAAATTTGGAGCAGATAACGATTTTTAATGAAATTGCACTGGAACATGCCATTTTGAGTGGTGATGCTGATGCTGTCCAAGATGCTCTTGTTATGGAAATCATAGACAATATTGCGAAACGTGTGATCAGAGGTGAACCTCTTCCCCCATGTATCTCAAAACTTGGGTACCTTACAAAGTCAAGAGAAGGCAGTAGAGACTCAAACTACATCTGAAGGTGAGTATGACAATGAGTTGCCTGAACTGGAAATTCTTAACTATGATACAGATCAGTTGTGGTCAGTACCTCTAAAAAAAGGCAGAGGAAAAAAAAAAAAAAAAAAGGTGACCTTAGGTCTCACCACTAGATCTAAAAAATCTTATTAATGATGAATATTTTGATATGGAATTTGCGAGGTGTGGTATCCTCTAAGAGCAGGTTGTTGAGTTTAAGAAAATAGCATAATCCTTCGATTTTAGTTTTAATGGAACCTTTTGTTATTGTTGATAAAATAGACCAGTGGGCTAAACGGTTAAGATTTCTGCATTATGTGTCAAATGTCAGGGAAGGAGGTAAAATTTGGATGTTTTGGGATAATGAACTCTCTTTCTCACGGATTAGTGTCTCCGAGCAAGAGATATCTGGATGGTTTTCAATTAGAAATTCTCGCATCCTTATATCTTTTGTATATGCTAGTTGTTGCCAGAGATGAAGATGGGATCAATTGAAGTTGTTAGATAGTGGAGATTCTGGGTGGATAGGTAGTGGTGACTTCAATATAGTCCGTTCAAATGATGAAAAAATCGGTGGTTTGTATGATCTTCATTGGGTATACGGGAGTTCAATACTTTTATTCATGAAGCAGGTCTGACTGATATCCCATTTCATGGACCGAAATTGTCATGGTGCAATGGAAGACAAAGAACTCGACGGATATGGGCTCGGTTGGACCATATTTTGATTGACCAAAATTTTAAAAATCAATATCCATCAGTTTCACTAGTTTACTTGGATCGGACATCTTTTGACCATTGCCTGATGGTATTACTCTCCAGTGATAACACGAGCTTGCTAGGTCCTCGTTCATTTCAGTTTTTAAGGATGTGGTGCTCTCATGAGGATTTTCTGCCATTGGTGAAGCACATTTGGGAGGTGAATGTCACATGTTCTCCGATGGTTTGTTTTGGGAGAAAGCTTAGGATGTTGAAGACGTCATTAAGGGCTTGGAATGTTGAGGTTTTCGATCGGGTGCAATAAGAAATCAGATTTCTTGAAGACAAGCTGATTCATTTGGAAAACTCACTAATTGATAGCTTTTCAATGGAGACTGAACATCAACTACTACAATGTCGGAATCAATATGAAGTTTGGCTTGACAGAAAGGAAGTACTATGGAGACAGAAGTCCCTCATAAAATGGCTTCAAGAGGGTAACGGAAACATAAAATTTTTCCATGCATCGGTAAAGAACAAAAAAAGAGCCAAATTATTGACCACGTGGTTTTGGAAAACGGCATAGAGCTGAAATCAGTTGAAGATGTCAATGAAGGTGCTGTCCAATTTTTTAAGGATCTTTTTACAGTATCACCTATCTTTCTGGGTGATAATGACCTTGGTCTTTTGACACCAGTTATTATAGAGGAGGAAAATATGGAACTATGTAAGGCGCCAATAATGGAAGAGGTAAAAAATGCTCTTTGGTCTATCCCCAATGATAGCAGCCCTGGTCCAGATGGATTTAGTGGAAGTTTTTTTATTAATGCTTGGAGTATTATTCAGAGGGATCTCCTTGCTGTGGTTACTGAATTTTTTGAAGGGTATCCTTTAACCTGTGCTTTGGGTGCAACTAATATTGCTTTGATTCCTATGGTGGAATGTCCTAATAGTTTTGACAAATTTAGACCTATTAGCCTTTGCTCGGTGGTGTACAAAGTGATATTCAAAATCATGGTAGCTAGAATGGCCCCTTTGCTTGACAAGTTAATTTCTCAAGAACAATATGCTTTTATTCAAGGGCGGAGTATATTTGATAATATTTCTATTGCTCAGGAGATGGTGCATAAAATTCATAAGAAGGTGAGGGTGGGAACATTCTAATGAATATTGATATGGCCAAGGCATATGATAGAGTGAATTGGCGATTCCTCCTCTCGAGTTTGAGGAGAATGGGATTTTCTGACCAATGGAGTAATCTGGTTTTCAACTGCATTTCTTCCACATACTACTATGTCATGCTCAATGGTAAAATGAGGGTATTCTTTAAATCATCTAGAGGACTACACCAAGGAGATACATTGTCACCGTACTTGTTTATATTGACGTAGGAGATATTATCAAGAATGATCAATCAAGCTTTTGAAAGAAATCAAATTCACCATTTCCACTCTGGAGGAATGGTGGTTAGTCATTTATTTTATGTTGATGATTTGCTTATCTTTGCTAATGGAAAAAAGAAGTCAATTGGAAATCTCCTGAAGATTATTAAAAAGTATGAAATATGTCTGGTCAAAAAGTGAGCTATATGAAATCTTCCATATTTTTTTCCAAGCACATCTCTACTGCACGTCAACGGAACTTATTGAATTTGTCAGGTTTTAAAGAAGGGGTATGGCCTTGTAATTATCTGGGAGTTTCCCTCTATACTGGAAGATTAAAGAAACATATGTTTGAACCTCTGCTCGATAAAATTCAAAAGAAAATGGTTGGATGGAAGGGTCGCCTACTGCCCTTCGGGGGAAAAATTACTCTAATCAAACATGTACTATGTAGTATGCCGATCCATGTACTTTCAGTTTTGAATTTGCCTAAGGGAATCTATAAAGAGCTTAATTGCATTTTAGCGTCATTTCTATGGAATACAAGTGATGGTTCTAAGAGACGTAAATGGGTGTCATGGAGAAAAATTTGTTATCCTGTGGAGGAAAGTGGTTTTGGCATATGGGATTTTAATTAAGTGCAACAAGATTTATTTATGAGACTTGCATGGAAGCTGTTGGTTGGGGCTCATTCTGGGCCGATTTTTTTGGGTCTATTTATGTGAAAAAGACTCCAGTTGCATTGGTGAAAATGAATCAGTCACAATCACGCTTTTGAAAAGGTATTGTTTCGACATTGCCTATTGTTTTGAAGAATTCTTTTTGCCGTGTTGGAGACGGATCAGCCTCTTTTTGGTATGATAATTGGGTTGGCCCTCAAAGTTTGGCCGAAGCAGGTTATGAAATTGTTGATCCACATTTACATATCAAGGATCTCTTTACAATGAAAGGGCAATGGAATGGTAATCAACTTAGAGTACTAGTGGGGGAAAACCAAGCTCGCGCTATTAAATGTGTGCATATAAGATTTGGTGGGGAACGTGACTTCCATGTTTGGAAGCTCAACAAGGATGGTATTTTCTCAACCAAGTCTGCATGGGAATTGGTTCGGCAAAAGGGTGTGGTCTGTAATTGGAAACAGTGGTTGTGGTATAATCAAATCCCCAAAAGAATATCATTTGTATCTTGGAGGGCCAAATTAAATTGCTTACCAGTTGACGATGTGGTACAAGCTATTGGAGTCCTTTGGTGTCCAAATGCAATTGCTATGAGAATCTTGCGATTGAATCTCTGGACCACGTGTTGTGTAATGGTGAGGTGGCCAAACAGGTGTGGTCATATTTTGCTGCCACTTGAATTTATCCCTACCTTTTGTGTCATCTTGGAGAGGGCAAATGAACTTATGGTAGAGACGGGCTTCTTGCTCTTCACAGGTGGACATGTTTAGGGATATTACCCCACTTATAATCACATGGGCACTTTGGAAATGCAGGTGCGAGGCAAGGATGGAAGGATGCTCTATTATTTGGCAGAAGATAATATGGACGGTAAAATCATATTTATCCCAAATAACTTGCCTGCTTACCAATACCAGAAAAATCTCTGATAGGGACGTCCAGTGCTTGCGGTCTCTTAATTGTCCTATAATCGATGTGAGGCAGCCAAAAGTGCAATGGATAAGCTGGAAAAAGCCACTGGGACAGCAGTTTAAATTAAATGTTGATGGCACATCCAAAGGTAATCCGAGATTAGCTAGCGGAGGAGGAGTCCTACGGGATTCAAAAGGGAAATATTGGGCTGGTTTCTCTCATCATTACGGGACTTGCACTAATATGGTGGTTGAAACTCGTGCTTTGCTTGATGGTTTACGTATGTATAGGGACCTAGAAATTGGAAATATTATTGTGGAAACGGACTCACAAGTGTTGGCATAGTGGGTGAGGAAAAGCGCTTGTTCTTTATGGTGGCTTTGGGAATATTGGGATGAAATTATGGAACTGATTGGTTTACTTAATACCCGAGTTCAACATGTGTATCGAGAGGCCAACATGGCGACTGATTTTCTGGAAAAAAAAAAAAAGAAGGGGAGTGATGGTACTCCTACTAATATGTTTCTTGGCAATGAGGCTCCAACTTCTCTCAAAGGAATTTTGCGTACTGACCGTTTGGAAATACCTTATCTTGGACGTTGAATATGTTTTGCTTTGAAGATCACTTAATGTAATTACGGTTTTCCTCTGCCATAAGTAAGGCCTTTTCAATAAAATTTCCCAATTTCACCTATACATATATATATATGTAGTACTGCAACTAAGTGGAAGAAAATTAGATGGGACAATTGTAACATAGCTACATTTTACTGAATCTTTGCAAATTCTCATGAAATATTACAATTCTTGAATCTGTTGCACGGCACAACGGTGTCCAATATGTTGAATCTTGAGAGGGATTGAAATGCAGTGTCCAATTTCAATTCCAAAATATATTAGACAAAACCGGGTGTTTACATGCTAATTAATATTCTATTTTCTCCCAAATATAGTAATAACTAGCAAAATATTTATCTCTCCCTTTGGGAGTGGAACGTGCTAATAACTGGTAGCTTCTCTTGGTACATAAAATGATAGGCATGCGTTACAAATAATTCACCTATTTCTTTTTGGTCCTTCTCGTACCCCTTGTATACGGAGTCCTGGTGGAAGCTGCGGGCATTCAATGTAGCAAGGAACGTCGCCTTTGAGTAGGGACCACTCTACCGTCACCTACATCCGAAATGCTCAGATCAATAGCATGTTCGATCGTACCACCTACTACAAAGGAAAATGACATTCATATCACCTCCCATATTGAGATTTACATAACTGTGCAGTACGTAAGTTACCTCCGACATCCAGCGCTCTAGAAGTGCTAGGAGCGTCGTCGATCTACATGTCATGCACTTCGGGCTCCATGTCTCCAACAGGTACTGCGAAACAAAGATACAACCCATGTTCAGAGTTATATGAGGCAGTTTGGGAAGTCCCAACAATATTATAAATATACAATTCGCAATAGTATGTGCACATACCGTCCGAATTCTAATGTTCGGTACTATGCGTGCCAAATAACATATCTCACATACACGGGGATTATGTGCGTAAGAGCGACATGACATCCGCGATAAATTAGAAATTAATACATGACAGATATGCACTTTACCTTCATTCTTTTATGTTGTCCAATTTATGTATCGAGCAGTAGGAGATAAATTTTTGAATTACAAATGGGTAGATGAATCATCTTTACTATGTGCTTTCCTAATGTCAGTTACCTGGTGGTTAATTGACCACATTCTCCCACCCTTTTTTATATCTAGTACTTTAGGTTATTGAGCTAGAGAATGAGCAATCGACACTAGGAGTGGGTTGTAAGGGTCAGAATGATAATGATAATATAAATATAACGAAGTAATAAAGTTAAAGGAGTTATGAAGTTCTATTACCCTATGATTTGAGTCGTGGTTCACATTATCCTTCTTTGACCATGTTTATTTAGTAGGGTTCTTGAGCTAAAAAATGGACAGTCAACACTAGAAGTGGATTGTTTTAGAAGGGAGTGGGTGCTAAGTCATCAACAGTAGTACAAGACACTTGATATGAAAATGGATACACGCGGGCAATACAGAGTTGATTTATTCTACATCTGAGATGGCGTTTTCTTCTCTGTACTGTAGGACTGCTTTAATATATTACAATATGGGAAGGAAAAAATGAATAGGGACAAGGAAGACCGTTTCAGTGTCTTTGTAAGATCACATTCAAGAACTTACTTGATCCAATATTATAATAGTATATGATTTAGTTTCCAACTTTAAAGTTTATTTTACCGGGAAGACAATTTTTTGTTGATGTTATATTATTTTCCTAATTCCATTAAAGTTACTTTAAACCCTATATAAATGGGGCTCTTGCAATGTAACAAGACAACCTGTGATGAAAAAATTGATATTCTCCCCCAATTTCTCTCTCCCTCTCCCCCTCTTCTTCTCTCTTTTCCCCCTCCTTTCCATTCTCTTCCCTTTCCCCATCTCCTATAATTCTTTGCTTGTAGCCTACGTCACTAATTCAATTGATCTACGGGTTCTTTTCCTTAGCAGAGTTTATAGTCCTAAGAGCTTTCCACACTGCACTATTACTTTTGAAATTGGATCCAAAGGCTATTTGCCTTGTCCTGTCTCCCCAATGACTGTTTATATTGAAGTTACACACTTTTAGAATTGATGTACACCACCTGAGTAAAACTTACCCTCATACTAAATAGTAAGGCAAGGAAACTCAAAGTGTTTATAAACTCATAAGGTTAACTTTTCAAGAGCGACGCGAGATACAACTAGATCACTAGGTTTAAATCGCATCTCTAATTACTAAACATATAAAAAAATTTCAGCCAGCGTCTTACAACACTCATACTTTCAAAATCACAAGAATAAAATACCAACCACAGTTTTAGTTATTTCAACCATAATTACCTATATAATAGACATCTGATAAATGAAGTCAAATGATTCACTTGATTGATGTGTTAATAAAAATCTATTAGGAGGCCAAGAGACTCTATCTCTTCATTTGATAGCACAAACTAATTGATAATAGTATATGTGGTCGTAATTTAAGTAAAGGTTCCAATTTTGTTAGGGCACACAGGGGATTTTTTTTTCTTCTCTTTTTTCTCCTCATAAAGACAATTTACATTTAGTTGCAAAGTCTGTTAGATTTTCAATTTGAGATTAAGACTCTTCATGTAAAAATTACAAAAAAAAAAAATCATTTCATAATTGTGGTCCTTTAATAAATAGTAATTTCCATAAAATTAGTGCAACTCCAGTGAAATAAATAAGAATTATTATTGGCAGAATTGTTATGTGAATGATATTCACCTGTCCAAGAGACAGAATTGGACGAAGTTATCCAATTATAATGTAATTACGAGATTGGATAAATTTGAATTGCATTTATCTAATTGACACTAGAATAAAAGTACAGTTACATGGATCTTTTTTTTTTCCTCTCTCTATTCACCTAGCATATATAATCATCAAAACATGTCAAACGTTTCCTGGTCTATGCTTGCTTTCATGCAACAAACCAAGTCCTGTATGAAAGCAAGAATAGACCAACAATAACAAAATCCAGGATATTGCCATGGACAACATGTAGGGAATGCAATAATCATCACCATCACAAGATGGTTTCCCACACAAATAAGTTGGGGTTGGATATGGATGCTATCATGTGTTCCTATTTTCAAACAGGCAAAATAATGTGTTGAAGCAGACCTATAATTCTATTCTTGTAGCCTATGTCACCAATTTTTTACAAGATTCTCTAACTTTTACTCGAAAAATATACTTAATATACTTTTTTAAGCTTAACTATACATGCTCATCTTTGTAAAATTGAGATTTCGTTTGCATCATAGCTTGGGAATTCTAATGCTCTTTGATTTGTCGTTGCACTCCTTTATCAAAATCATGTTGCATTAGGCTTTTTGATTTGATTCCAAGGTCTTCTATTAGTTTTCTTGCTTGTTTCATTCAATGTTGTCTTACATATAGTCGAGAAATAATGCAAATGCAAAATCCTACATACTACAATAAGCATTCATATAAGTTGCTCACAACATTGAAAATTGAACTCATTCGTTCACATAGAAGGATTGCTAGTGAATTAACATTTTCATAAATGATGCCCTGTATCATTTGTGCTTTAACTTATTATAACTAACCTAGATTTTAACCCTTGTAGTGGTGTCGAAGGGGGTCATATAATTGTATATTCCTATTAATTGAGTATTTATTAAGTGATGTTATTTGGAATAATTGAGATCTTATGAATACTACCCAACTAATTTTTTATATTGTCCTCAAGAGGATGAGAGCTTAAGAAGATGGAAGGAGAAGCTTCTTGGCTGCCTCAAAAGTGATTTAAATGGTTCGTTTCCAGAATCGTTGCTCGATGATATTGCACCCTTCACTCTATATATTCATCTTACTTTTTCAATAGTAACTGTGTCTAATTTGTTAGGACAAATGGAGCCTGAGGTTAAATTTCAATCAATTGGGATTATTTGGGGAGCTCATTAGTCCCTTGCCTATTGCTGATGATCCAGAGGAAATGTGTACTTTTACCCCCAACTATATTTCCAAACCTACAAGATTCAAACATCCAAAACTTTCCTAAACCAAAAAATCCTAATATTCCCAAAAACCCTAATTCTTCGAAACCACTAAAATCACCACTAAAAATTTACATAAACACGTCAATTTTCAGGAAAAACAAGATCATCAAAGAAATATATCCCACAAAATATTTGTTCAAAAAACATACCAATTCGAACTATATTAACCAAAGCAGTTCAAGCTGTATTCAAAAAATTTGAGTGGAATATGACACGGAGTCGGGAGTCTTCTACATCTTCGGCATCCTTCACTGGCGAGCCTCACGGCGACACGACCTAACGGAGTCGGGTTTTCTCTCTCTCTCTCTCTCTAGGTAATTGAGGCTTGGTAATTTGGTTAGGTTAACAAATAAAAATAAATTGAGTGTGTTTGGTGCATATTAAAATAAGAGAATGTATTTTTTTGAAGTGATGTGATGAGGAATATGTGGTTGAAAAAGAAGAAAAAATTATTGATTTGATGAAATATATTATTTTATTGAAGAATGTGTGGTTGAAAATGAGTAGAAGAATGAGAATGAAAAAAATAATGTGCGTCAAACATGGCTTAGATAAGTTGAAAAGAAGTTATCCAATGAGCCTGCAATGAAGGAATTGGGTAATGCAAAACAAATCATTGGGATGAGAGTTACTAAGGACAGTGACTTCATGAAATTGTCATGGGAAGAGTATGTGAAGAAGGTGCTAAGACGCTTAAAAAAATACTCCTTTAGCTAGTCACTTCAGACTATCACATAAGTAATCACCCTCTACAGAGCAAAAGCGAGCTTACATGGTCAAAGAATCTTATACCTCTGCCATCGATAATCTTATGTTTGTCATGGTGTGGACAACAGAGCATATGTAATGGAAGTTATGAGTANGGACCCAGCACCTGACCAGCCCTTGCGGCCGCCCGTGCTGAGTCTGTTGGGAGCTTCTTCATGTAAGTGACGACTTGCCGTCCGCCAGGAAGAGAAACAAAGAAGACGGTGCAATTTTTTTTCTTTTTCCCTTTCTTAGGTTTTACGTTCGGCCTTTTTTTTAAAAAAAAAAAAAATTTAAGGCCCAGCCCAATGCCCTGGACTTTTGCTTGCAAATTACAATTGCTAGTCCATTACCACAAACGCAAATACAATCCCCAAATTGAAACCGGAAAAGGATGAAGAGGGAGACGACTCACGAGCACAGCCGCACTGGAAATACACGAAGCATCACTACATCAGGTGCCAATGACATTCTGTGGACTGTGGTAGCAGAAGATAATAATATCCAACATAGAGTCCTTCAGCTTCGATCGAAATACCTTACCGTTACGAATCGAATAAGCGGTAATTTGATTTTACACGATTTTAGCTATTTCTTTGTTTATTTTTGTATTTTCAGTTTCTAAATTCTAAGGGTTCTTATTTTGAATATCCGGACAAGATCATACTGTCTCTATTTTGTTTGAATTTGTTTACTTTTATTAATTTGTATATAAGTGAAGAAATTGATGAAATCTCTCATTAAGCATTCTGTCGGCTGCCTATGACTATGAGCATTTTGTTTTTCTTCTCCTTTTTTTTTTTTTGTGATTTTGTGATTTATGAAATATGAGAAATGATAATTTATGTTATATTATTGTAATTCTAGAGGTGGCAGGCTCGACCCATGCCCACACGAGCTCGGCTCGTGCT
>CAIGRF010017349.1:20619-41136 GCA_903798235.1 Fraxinus ornus
GTCTTTTCAACATACTTTGTCCTCACTCCCCCACAGTTGCCCCTCCAATAGGGGGCCGCCACTTGACCATGTAGTCAATCATTTTGTAAAATTTGTAGTACATATAGTTTAATCCTAAAGCAAGTAAGGTCGGTGGAATCAACTCCAGAATTTTCTGATTTTTATTATTATTTAATTTTACTTGGTCTTTAAGAAATTCCAGAGTTTCTTATACAAAAACCAGCCCCTAAACTTTTATTGTTTCCCAAATTAGTCTAGATTTCTCTAAAAAAGTTTGATTCTAGAAATGTGCACAATTTTTTATACCTTCATATTTGCAAGAATCCAAACGAATAGTACAAAAAAAACATGTCTAAACAGTTGGGGGAGGAATTAAAAAAGAGGATTAGCACGCGGTTTCAAGGGCCCTCTTATGATATATATGTTTTCTAAAGTCTTCTTGGAGATCTGGCCATTAGATAACAAAATGAATAGCTTCGTTAAATGAGTCAACTTGTTATTTGTGCAAATCCAGCCTGTTATCCCATTAAGAAATTGCAATTTGCTTTCCAGATTATCAATATATTTGAGATCTAGAAGAAAGAACAAATCACATCCCTATTTGAAACCCTTTTAGTTCCTTGAAAGTTTTGCTTGGAATTTTCACAAATAAGCAGTGAAAACAATGGAATTTTGGCGATGAAAACAACAAAGATATATAAGACTGTATCGCTTGCTGATTCCTCAAAAACTGCACCCAAAGATGTGATCATTAGGGTGGATCTTGATGCTGATTCCATGGAGATCAAGACTTGGAACTTGATCCAATCTCTATAGTTGGAATGGAAGGACTCGGTAAGACAATTTATGTATTAGAAATTACGATCATGAACTCGTTTTGGATCATTTAACATTCGTCCATGGACAACAATATCTCAAAATTGTATTATGATGGATGATATATGGAAATACTAGGTGGCATGATGATACTAAACAATCATTTAAGAATGATGTGGAAGTAGAATTTTGCTAACTAGTAGATTAGAAAACATCTATAAAGGGAAGGAGATATCTTATTATCATGGATGATGTGCGGAATATCGAGGTCTCGTGTCCTATGAATGATATAGGATTAGAATCTGGTTAACTAAGAGCTCAGGAAACATGGAAGGAGGTATCTTGTTGTAATGGATGATGTGTGGAATATCGAGCTCTCCTGTCCTATGAATGATATAGGATTAGAATCTGGTTAACTAAGAGCTCAGGAAACATGGAAGGAGGTATCTTGTTGTAATGGATGATGTGTGGAATATCGAGGTCTCCTGTCCTATGAATGATATAGGATTAGAATCTGGTTAACTAAGAGCTCAGGAAACATGGAAGGAGGTATCTTGTTGTAATGGATGATGTGTGGAATATCGAGGTCTCATGTCCTATGAATGATATAGGATTAGAATCTGGTTAACTAAGAGCTCAGGAAACATGGAAGGGGGTATCTTGTTGTAATGGATGATGTGTGGAATATTCAATCTGAGATGATATGAAATAATGATACAAATAACATGGAGGAGAATCTTGTTAACTAGTAGACTAAAAACATCACTAAAGGAAAGGAGATATCTCATTGTAATGGATGATATATGGAATATCAAGGTTCCAGACGATTTGAAACATATAAAAATAACTTGGAAGTAGAATCTTGTTAACTAGTAGACTAAACATTGCTGTTTATGCTAGCCGTTGTTGTCATCTTCATCACATCAACTTTCTAAATAAGGATGAAAGACGGAATTGATTTGTTTGAAAAACGCTGTGCCCTTCTGAGATGGAAAAATTCAGGAAAGAGATTGTAAAACTTTGTAAAGAACTCCTATCAAAGGCACCACAGAATTATTGTTGCAAGTTTCCTTGGAAAAATATGCACGATTCTCGGTTCGATGCCTGATCTTGAAGTTGTCAAACTCTTGTATCACTTGAATGGTATAATTGTAGGGATTCACTTGTAGCTTGGGCACAACAATTACAAAGGAACAAGGCTTCATAACTAGTTCTGTAGTTGTGTACTCCAATGTTTGTTCTATTACAACTTAGTTTTACATTTTGTTTCTCCCTTCTTTATTACACAGTGATATATTGAATTATTTTTCTTAATTTTGAATATATGCTTGATCAACTTTGGCTGGAAGTTGGGTTTCGTAAAAGCTAGGAGATGTTTAAAAAAGGAAAGAATCTTAAAATTGGTGCATTGAAATTTATGGTTACAATCTTCTAATATCCTTAGCAGGAACCATCTCTTAGAAGAAAAAGAAAACAAGTTCAAAATCAATCTACTTTTTTAATACTCTTTTACCCCCAAAATTTTGAATGGGTGGAAAGCATTTTCCTTGCTTCACAACTATGTAATTACTAGTTGAACTTGTAATTTTGAAATGTTTTATAGGTGCTATAAAAATAATAATTGTAGATACGTGAATATTATAAATATAAATTGTTTATGTTGGATGAACTTTTTATTCAATTAGAATATCTCTATTGAATCATATTTTATTTTTAATAACATGGCTTGAATTACTTCCCTAGAAAGAAGTTAAATACTATGTTACTTCTCATATATAATGCAATTACAAAATAAATAGTTATTGTATTAGACGTATTACCTCATTTCAATTAGAATGAGCCTCAAAATATCAAATTTACTAGCATTGTTGGAATAAGATTCAACTTAACTCTTTTGAACTACTGTCACTTTAATGAACCATTCATTTTCATACGTTGATAAGTGTCTTATAACATTTGATTTTATGACGCTGGAGCAACCTCACTTCGGCTAAAACCTATCTATTGATGTGATAGAAAAAAAGAAAGCAAAATATTTGATGATTTAAATTAAATAAAAATCAATTTGTGAAAACAATTTAAATAGTTGAAATAGTCAATTAGAATAGTCCAAAATATTCAACGAATACCGTCATTTCTTCATCTTCACTTAATATGCATTGAATATATCCATTGAAATTATTTATTACTAGTCATAGTTAAACGTGCATTGCACGCTATATTGAAATGCTTTATAAACGTTGTAAAAATGATATTTGAAAATCGTTGAATATAAAAAAATAGTTAAAAAATTATTTACGTGTATGATAATAATTACCATTAATTTTTATATATCATATTATAATTCAATCAATTAATTCTTCAAGTTCATGCACGTACACTTTATATATTTTGGGGGTTATTCAATTACTCTAGAAATATTACAATTCATTTATTTATCTACGTGCATATACGCTAATTAACGTTTATTTATAGATATATAAAATAGAGCATTAAGTCATCAAGTTCATGTACACATATTTTGGAATGTATTTAAATTATTCTTTTTCTATATTCATTGATTCAAATTAATTAAATTCCATGTTGGTTCATGTACACCCCATTTGTTTAAATGTATATAAATTATTATTTTTCTATATCTATTACTTCAAATTAATAAAATCACTTGTTGGTTCATTTACACCCTCTTGTTTAAATGTATATACATTATTCTTTTTCTATATTCATTGATTCAAATTAATTAAATTCCAAGTTCATGAATCAATTTGATTGTTGTCGTACAATTCAATTATTTATTTGCGTGCATGTTTAATAATTAATATTCAATTAAATATATATTGAAAAACGAAAAGTAATGTACTATTGAAATAATTAAATTGTACTAGGGCTAAAATCGTCCAGAAAATGATTTCCACTTCATGCGATATTTAATATATTGTAGATAAATATGCATTACGTCTCTCTATTTACTTCCTCTATATCTTAACATTATTGAATAAATAAATTTGAAGAAAATTCTCAAAATATTCATCATTTGTTCCAAACTTGTTTTAATAAATTTAATTTATTGTGCAATCAAGTTGAATGAATCTGTCAAATATATATTGATCATAATTAAATAATTAACCAAATAATCTATGATAATATTGTTCAAATGGTTAAATAAATCAAATACAAACTGAAAAACAAAAAGTAAGGTAACAAATGTGTAGAATATACATTCATCATATTAATGATAATATTGCTCGATTGGTTCAAATGATTATATAAATTAAATACATATTAAAAAATAAAAAATAAGATATTATTAAAATAATTAAATACATATTAAAGAACAAAAAAAATGTATTATTGAAATAATTGAATCGTTGTAAAGATAAAATTGCTAAATAAATTATTCTTACTTGATGTGATATTACAAATTGTTTGTTTGTGATGAACTTTTTATTCAATGATAATCTCTATTAAATAATTTTTTTATGTTTAATAACATGGCTTGAATTTTATATGCCTGGAGGTGTTATTTTTCATGTATAATGTAATTAAGAAATAAATAATAATCTTATTAGACATATTATCACTTGTCAATTAGGATGAGCCTCAAAATATCAAATTTATCACCATTGATGGAATAAGATTCAACTAGACCTTTTCGAATTACTGTCATTTTAATGGATCATTCATTTTCATATGTCGATATGTCTTTTATTTAACCTTTGATTCCACGATGCTAGAGTTGGCTAAAACCTATGAGTTGATGTGCTAGAAATAAAATAAAATATTTGATGATTCACATGAAATAAAAATCAATTTGTGAAGACAATTTAAATAGTTGAGGAAGTCAATTAGAATAGTCTGTTCATTTACCATTTTGATCTGAAATGAACATTCAACGAATACTCTCTATCTTCACTTAATATGTATTGAATATATCAATTGGCATTATTTATTATAGATATGCATTATATCCCTCTATTTACTTCATCTATATCTTAACATTCATTGAATAAATCAATTGGAAAAATTCTCAAAATATTCATCTTTTGTTCCAAATTTTTTTAAATGAATTTAATTTTCTATCCAATCAAGTCGAATGAATATGCTAAATATACATTGATCAAAACTAAGTAGTTGATAAAATAATCCATGATAATATTGTTCAAATAGTTAAATAAATTAAATGCATATTGAAAAAACAAAAAGTAAGGTAATGAGTGTGTAAAATGTACATTCATCATATTAATGATAATATTGTTCATATGGTTCAAATGATTATATAAATTAAATACATACTGAAAAAAGAAAAGTAAGATATTATTGGAATAGTTAAATACACATTAAAAAACGAAAAATAATGCATTATTGAAATAACTGAATTGTAGTGAGGATAGAATCATTAAAAAAATGATTTTTGATACGATATTTAATATAATATAGATTTATGTCATTTTATTTATGTCTATTTCTATAAATAAGCAAAATATCTAAAAATATGGTGTAAACATTTTTTTATTTTTAGTGACAATATAACCACCGTATTTGAATGAAAATCATTATGGGGCCAAATTTGACAATTAATGAAATATAAAATATAAATATATGACAAAAAGTGGAGATATTAGTACTATAAATCCAAAGACTAAATATTGCAATTAAAAAGTAGTGTAAGAGAAGAAGTGGCAATATAATCTCTCAAAATATGACACTACGTTTTTCTTTTGATGCACCACTTTTTAATTACAGTAAAAATAATCCTATATCTTTCAATTAGCACATATGCACCACTTTGAAATGAGAAGCAAATATTTTTGTTTGTACTTTTTAATTTGATTTTTTTACTAATTTATAAATATGAGAAATAAGTATTTTTTTTACACCATTCTAATAGTCTTTTTGGATTGTAACGTCATTGAAAATAAGATGCTAATAATTTGTAGAATGTTAATAATAAGAATGAGATGAGAAAAATGGAGACATGAGTTTTAATTAACAAGCGTTTTTTAAATAACGAGATTCGACTCAAATTACATCTAGAGGGGGTGAATATGTATAAATGTGGAATTAAAAATTATAATTAATCAGCAACAAGTTACTAATTAATTATCTCTAGATGGTTAAGCGATGGTTAATCATACAGTTCAATTACCCCATGNTTTAACCTTTGATTCCACGATGCTAGAGTTGGCTAAAACCTATGAGTTGATGTGCTAGAAATAAAATAAAATATTTGATGATTCACATGAAATAAAAATCAATTTGTGAAGACAATTTAAATAGTTGAGGAAGTCAATTAGAATAGTCTGTTCATTTACCATTTTGATCTGAAATGAACATTCAACGAATACTCTCTATCTTCACTTAATATGTATTGAATATATCAATTGGCATTATTTATTATAGATATGCATTATATCCCTCTATTTACTTCATCTATATCTTAACATTCATTGAATAAATCAATTGGAAAAATTCTCAAAATATTCATCTTTTGTTCCAAATTTTTTTAAATGAATTTAATTTTCTATCCAATCAAGTCGAATGAATATGCTAAATATACATTGATCAAAACTAAGTAGTTGATAAAATAATCCATGATAATATTGTTCAAATAGTTAAATAAATTAAATGCATATTGAAAAAACAAAAAGTAAGGTAATGAGTGTGTAAAATGTACATTCATCATATTAATGATAATATTGTTCATATGGTTCAAATGATTATATAAATTAAATACATACTGAAAAAAGAAAAGTAAGATATTATTGGAATAGTTAAATACACATTAAAAAACGAAAAATAATGCATTATTGAAATAACTGAATTGTAGTGAGGATAGAATCATTAAAAAAATGATTTTTGATACGATATTTAATATAATATAGATTTATGTCATTTTATTTATGTCTATTTCTATAAATAAGCAAAATATCTAAAAATATGGTGTAAACATTTTTTTATTTTTAGTGACAATATAACCACCGTATTTGAATGAAAATCATTATGGGGCCAAATTTGACAATTAATGAAATATAAAATATAAATATATGACAAAAAGTGGAGATATTAGTACTATAAATCCAAAGACTAAATATTGCAATTAAAAAGTAGTGTAAGAGAAGAAGTGGCAATATAATCTCTCAAAATATGACACTACGTTTTTCTTTTGATGCACCACTTTTTAATTACAGTAAAAATAATCCTATATCTTTCAATTAGCACATATGCACCACTTTGAAATGAGAAGCAAATATTTTTGTTTGTACTTTTTAATTTGATTTTTTTACTAATTTATAAATATGAGAAATAAGTATTTTTTTTACACCATTCTAATAGTCTTTTTGGATTGTAACGTCATTGAAAATAAGATGCTAATAATTTGTAGAATGTTAATAATAAGAATGAGATGAGAAAAATGGAGACATGAGTTTTAATTAACAAGCGTTTTTTAAATAACGAGATTCGACTCAAATTACATCTAGAGGGGGTGAATATGTATAAATGTGGAATTAAAAATTATAATTAATCAGCAACAAGTTACTAATTAATTATCTCTAGATGGTTAAGCGATGGTTAATCATACAGTTCAATTACCCCATGTTTGAATACCGTCGAATATGAAAACAGTAAATAAAGCCGTAAAGAACAGGTGGAATGTTGACGGAGAGACCCCAATTAGGTAAAAACTTCGGGCCCTTTGCCGTCAAAATCCACTATATATGATCGAACTTATAGTCCACCAGAGAAGATGACGACACAAACTTTCTGACCTCCTGACTGAAGTTAATACAATGCTCCTTGATTGCGTGCCTCGCAATAAACCCTGACTGAGATTCTGACAGCCCTTCTAGATTGCGCGCTCCTGCATCATTTCATTGACTGTGGATTCTTCTATCTCTTGTGGATTCTTGAAGAACTCTGCATTCTTCAATAAGCTTGGAATTTCTTCTTTCCACGCAGCACTGCTTTGCTCTGAAGTGAAATGGATAAGAATATTTTTTTTTTAACATTTTGGTTTTTACTTTCATTTTCTATTTACAAACAATTCCCCAGAGAATGTCGTTTATATTAAGGCTATGTTTGATTGGCCAATTTTTTTCGATGGAAATGATTCCATTTCCCACTTTTTGTTTGTTTGATGATTTTTTTTTTCTTTTTTCCATGGAATTTATTTTCTTGCTTGCCATCACATGACTGATTTTCTTGATTTTTGGGTGAATTGGTTTTCCCACATTTTTGGTGGTTTTGTTGTTTTCCATCTTTTTTTTGGCAATTAGAAACAATTTTAGACACAATGGTAAAAAAATTTATCACTTTTATCGACAATTTCATGCAAAATAAAGTCAAACTAATGATATTTTGTATGGTAATTTTTTTTGGCAATGGAAACAAATTCTAGATCCAATGGTTAAAAAATTTATCACTTTAATGGACAATTTAAATGAAAGACGAAGTCAAACGGACACCAAACTTTCAACATTTTCTAGGTGAAAAATTATACCAATCAAATACAATTAATTACAATTCTAAGTAAAACAAATATTAAGCAATTCAATTCCCTATAATTCATTTTCTTTCCACCCAAATTCTACATTTACAATCAAACGGACCCTAAATTCCCTTCCACGAATCTCACAACTCAATACCCCCTCCCATTTGTTTTCTATATTAAATTCTTACTTAGGTCCCTTCAATTAGAGATGGAAAAATGCCATGCCCAGATGGTTCATATTCGGAATTTATTTGTATCTTTTTTTTTTTTCCATTTATATTCTTAAATTTCATATTGAATTAAAAAAATTGAAAATGAAGATGGTTCTATTGAAATAGATGGTTACGTGTGTTGTTATGTATTGTGCAATTTTTGTAACATCTGCACGTTTTTATAACACCATTATTCAATATTTAACAATTACAGTCACGTAAAGTGCAAGCTTTTATATGTATGTATATTTTGTATACATAGGAACGCAATATAGGAAAAAGGGGATGAAAAAAAAAAAAAAAAAGGATTTGCTCAAGTACGAAATGAAACATTGCAATACAAATGTCAAATTTTACATTTTGAGAACTACGTAGTATACAACTAGCTAACCAAAAATATAATGTTGTTGAAATTCATGAGCTAACCAAAATTTGTATTAAAATTTCAGAAATTATCAAAAATTGACTTTGATCTAAGATTCCATTATAGTAAAAGAATTCGAAGAAATATCTTGATGGCAAAATTTTCCACAAAAAATGTTAGAGAATACTTGAAAATTAATGTAAAGTATAAAATTGTGGGCAAAAGTCATGATCGAACTAGTAGCAAGAAGCTTATCCAAGATGATCAATGAATGACAAAATCACACTATATCGTACATTACTGATTTGATGTTATTAGTCCTTTTCAGAGAGTAATTCCCCATAAAATATAACTACATTTATGATTTTAAACTCGGATAATAATATTCGCACTACACTTTTTGTTAACTGCATCCCATTCTAATTGCAAAGAAAGTCCTTAACTTTTGCTCTTTTTGCACTTCACCTCTATTAATTAGTACATCATATCCTTGATGACAATAAAAAATATTTATTAGCGGGAGTAAAAAGATTGTTTGCCCATCGTACTTTTAAATAAGTAAGATGAACAACAAATATAAAAGTTCGACAAAATATCTTTTCCACGACAAAAGAATATGGGATAGGAACTATTGTTAGAGATAAAATTTGCTAATTAATTAAAGGCTAAAGAGAATATTGTGTCGAAAAAAGTTGGAGATATGTGTCAATATAAGAAAATTTGGAACCTTCATTAGAATTAAAATGTAATGGGAATAATTAATTATCTTTCAGCTGAAGGATAATCAAGAACTATAAAATATTAGCCATTATCGTCTACAAATGTAGCCCTTTAACATATATCATCCGAAAGATACCTAATTAAAAAAACGACGAGGTCAAGGTGATGACGAAAGACTAGATTTAACCGTGACTAGCTTTTGGTTGCCTTGGCATTATGTTTTTGATTACCTTGGCATTATGTTACCGGGGATTATGATTTCAATATGTTTTTTACTGGTTATGGTTTGCAAGACGACGTGGAAGAAGAACCGACTTCGTGATTTGGCCAATCACATGAAGGCTGGCTGCAACAAAATGCCGTTACGGAGGAGATTTTACGATTAGACCGTCTAGAGCTGGACAACTATATATACTTGTCTGCATTAGCGGATCCCGGGGGAGGGTCTTGGGGGGCACGTGCCATCAACTTTTGAGATTTTTTTTATAAAGTCATGTTTGGTATCGATTGAAATCTAAATTTTAATCTTAATCAAACTTAACAATTAATTTTAATAATATATTTTTATAAAGTCATGTTTGGTATCCACTTTCAATGGTTGAACACATTGGATTTAGAATATTCATGAATACTTTGCAACCATTGTTTAAGAACGTTTCTGGTAACACTATAAAGAATAATATTTTCAAAATTTATGATTAGGAGAAATTGAAATTGATGAGCGTATTGGAGAACAATGGCAAAATTACAATCACTACAGGCATGTGGACTTCTAATCAGAAGAAAGGATTTATGAGAAATACGATTTCCTTTGATTTTCATAATTGTTATTTCTATTATTTTTTTTACTGCTAACTAGTTTTATTTATGGTTAGAACATTCACCACCTACATCATACTTTGGATACTTTAGTACGCAGTTGAGTGACCCTGATATTGTAGATGAGGTGAATTGATTTTTCTTTAAATGGACTTGCATATAAATAGTTAAATACATCATTTGTCTAATTAATAATTACTTTTGCAGTCATCAATTTTTAAGGAGCATGATATAGACATTCTAGAAGAAAATGACAACACTTGAAGATCTACAACATGATAAAGTTACATTATGTGTCATGTGATGTTTGTTTGTGCGNAACATTCTCTTAGATAAGCTTTCTAGTAGTTCGCTTTTATTAAATGGTGAATTTTTCCATATGCATTGTGCGTACATATTGAACTTGATAGTTAAAGATGGTTTGGAGATCATTAACTCAAGTGTTGAGAAAATTCGTGATAGCATTACATATTTGAGAGTTTTGCACGTCAATTGAAAATCTCTTGTTCCAAAAAGTTAGCACTTGATTGCAAAACTAGGTGGAACTCTACGTACTTAATGCTTCATAGTGCTTTACAGTACAGTTATGTTTTTTTCTCGACTAAAGCAACGTTAGTCACAATATAGATGTTTGCCTAGTGATGAAGATTGAAAATTGGAGAGAGAGATATGTGAAAGGTTGGAGATATTTTTTGAAGTGGTTGAAATATTTTTCGGGACTAAGTACCAAACATCAAATCTTTATTTTCTAATATTTGAGAGATAAAGTTACCAATTTACGATTCGATGAAATCTTCTTATGAGGAAATCAAAATGATGGCTTCAAGTATGATTGATAAGTTTGAAAAATATTGGAGTGAGATTCATGATCGGTAGTAGCTAGTGTGTTGGATCAAAGATTTAAAATGAAGTTGGTTGAATATTATTTTCCAATGATTTATGGAAATGAAGTTTCGGATCTTGAGATTGAAAAGATTATGAAATTTTGTTGCAAGCTGCTAAATGAGTACATAACAAGACATAAATCATGCGGGAATGTGACTCAATTTTTCAAACCAAATCAAGGCATCTACTTCTATAAGCAAAAAAGATTGGTTGGCGCAATTTGATTTATTTGTTTCTAATACCACTAGCACTGATAGTACGAAATCAGAACTTGATATTTTCTTGAACGAGCCTCTATTACCTAGATCTAATGATTTTGATATATTGGCATGGTGGAATGCATATTCAACAAAATACCCTTCTTTGCAAAAACTTGCAAGAGTTATTTTAGCTATTCCAGTATCCACAGTGGCATCAGAGTCTGCGTTCAATACTAGTGGTAGATTTGTTAGTCCACACAAAAATAGGCTTCATCCAAACACTTTGGAAGCTTTGATGTGTGCTGGAGATTGGTTATGGGCTTATTTCATGGTACGAGAAACACAATTTCCTATATTTTTCATAATTGTTATTTCTATTATTTCTTTACTGCTAACTAGTTTTATTTCTTGTTCGAACATTCATCACCTACATCGTACTCTGGATGCTACACGTAGTTGAGTAACACTTATATTGAAGATGAGGTAAATTGATTTTTCTTTAAATGGCTTACATATAAATAGTTAAATACATCATTTGTCTAACTAATAATCACTTTTACAGTCATCAATTTTTATGGAGCCTCATATAGACATTCTAAAAGAAGATGACATCACTTGAAGATCTACAACATGAAATGTTTGTGATGTTCGTTTGCGCGCTATCTTGTAATTTATCCAAATGTGTAATTTTTATCCTGTATTTAAATCTTCAAATTATTTTTGCTTTTATAGGTAATGTAATTATATAACCTGATGAAGTACTTTGAATCTAACATTTATTTCATTTTTAAAGGTTTTATATTTAATGTATTATGAAAATATCATAATCAAATACCTATACTAAAAGTTGAATTAAAAAAAAAAAAAAAGTAAACGGGTAAGAAACGCCACAGGCTGGGTTGCCATCCCTAATTTGTTAGTTGTTTATGGTTTGGGTAGTTACGTATTGTTAGAATTTGTGACATCATTTCAAAATCATTATATTCGAGATATACTGACCAGCCTACTCCGTGTGACATCTACATTTGTTTGAGTAGATCTCAATTTTTCAGGAATGTAGATACGTATTTTTTGAATAGTTTTTGTGACCAGCCTTCTCTTTGTGATTTCTTTTTGACTGTGACCAACCCTTTTGATTACAATTATTATGCAATCCATTATGTGTTTGTGAAATGTTTATAGTTATAAGATGAATCTAATAAGCCCAAATCACGAAATACTAGTGTTCAAAAGGTAAATTAATCTTTATCCGATTTAGTTAATTGGAAATGCATATTTAACATATGTTGGGTGTGTATGGTTTGGGTAGTCGTATAATGTTAGAATTTGTAACCTCATTTTGTGAAAAATCCGATGAGAGCATATTTTGAGGTACATTTGTTTGAAAAATTAAATCAATCGTCTATCTCATTTAGTTAATCGGAAATTCGTATTTAACATTTGTTGGGTGTTTATGGTTTGGGTAGTTACACATTGTTAGAATTTGTGACCTCATTTCTAAATAATTCTATTCGAGGTGTACTGATCACCATTCTCTGTGTGACTTCTAATTTGTTTTAGTCGATCTCAATTTTTCGAGAATGTAGATATGTATTGTTTGAATAGTTTTTGTGACCAGCCTTCTTTTTGTGATTTCTATTTGACTGTGACCAATTGCCTAATTGTGATTTTACAATTATTATGCAATCCATATGTGTTTGTTAAATGTCTATAGTTTTATGATAAATCACGATGTTGTAATAAACCTATATTTGTGTATAATCTGTGACCTAAGTAGTGTTTGTGATAAAATATTTGCAGGCGATGTGCTTATGTGTGATATGAATGCATGTACAAGTATCAAAATATCGATGTAGGTTTTTTATGTATGTCATATATTGCAGGAATGTGAATACATTATACCGAAAGCTTTATGATTTCCTAGTAAAATTACCACTAATTTAACCAAACTTGTGATGTCGAATTTTACATCAAAGTTCAATGACGAACATAAGAATATACTAGCTGATACATGCTTTTCCTATTTCATGGATTGTAGTGATATAGTTATTCAACCTTGACTAATACATTATTTTCTACTCCAGGAGGTGAAGCAACCAATAAAGAAAAAGATGTGGTTCATGGTGACTGATAGGTATCTAGGGTTTTCTTTGCCTAAATTATGTCTGGTTACAGGACATAGGTGTTAGGGATGGGACGGGATGTGAGGAAAAGTCATCAAAATTCACATTCCAGGATTAAGGCAAAATATTTTGGACACTTGAACTTAGTCACAAAGGAAGAGGTTAGAGACATCTTCCTCAGTTTAACAAATGAAGACGATCATGATGTGGTTAGGATTATGATTCTTTATTTGATAACATTAGACCTTTTTCTCGACCTCGTACAAGAAGATTGTTGAGAATTATTTGTTTGCTCTTGTTGAAGACTTTGATACTATGAACATGTTTCCATGGGCAGAAGATTTGTTCGAACTTTTCATAAACTCACCGAAAGATGTTTTGAGTAATAGAATTTCTCATTACAGACTTAAAAATGATTTCTAGTTGCCTTTCAAGTTTGGGTTTTTGAGTCTATTCCATGGCTAGATGGGATGGTAACTTCTAGGATTCAGAGGAGGTACCCATGTATCCTGAATTGGAGAACATAGAAACTGTCATCTGGTGCTTAGCTTGAAGATGAGGTGCTCTCTGACATGGATGTAAGTTTTCATTTCATTAGTGTATTACATAAACAAGTCACAAATGAATCACAATTAACCTTATAAATTCACAAGTCACATTTCATATTATGCAGTCAAAGGAAAAATCACATTGCATGTTTAACATGTTACAGTAATCATCGATTTGTGAGACATGTAACAGTTCTCATTATCAGATCACAATTCATTACGTTATGCAGTCACAATTCACGTTCTACAATCAGTCTATATGTCATGGTAAATAATTTTCATGACAAGTCTTTTCGTTTATTTACAGCTTCAAGTATGAGATATCAATATGTCCAAAATGGAGATGGCGCAGCCATACATGGTAGGTATTTCATATAACATAGTACAACAACCATTCGCTATCACATGCCAAAAGAAGTTCAAAGTTCTAGCAACCAATTAACAAGTCCAAACCGCACATTCTAATAATTACTAAAGGACTATTGGGGCCATTCTAGTGATACCGAGGATGACGACAATGATTTTATTGATCCATCTCTGAGAAGATATAGGACATCATTTTCTGTCTGTACTTCAATTAATCCTCCGATCGAGCTATACACCGAGTACATTCATTTACCCATGGATGAGGGTCCATTTGCTCATATGTCTTCACCTCAGGCAACACATGCACATGGATCTATTGTATGTTGCTATCTTTAACTAAAGTGTAGTTATGTATATTGATTTATCATATATTATCATAGTTGCGTTTTTTATTCGAGTTCATGTTTCGAATTTCAATATGCATGCTATTCTAGGTCAAGTGTTATATTTCTCTCTTTCATATGCATTTTAAGATGAGGTCACATGTCACTTCATTGAAGTCACAACTGACTATGAGCTGGTTACAAATGTTTAATACAAGTTAATATTTTAAACAATTATTGTTAACGTAGTTCACATGTACATACATATTTGTCACATACCGTTGTGAATTTGGCAAATGATATTTATACAGATCACAAATATACATGCATTGGTTTCATGCCATAGTGTTCAAGATCACAAATAAATGTGCATGGATTACACATGATTCATATACCTCGATACCTTACATTGTCCATGTCATTGATGTATGTCAAATTTCATTGGTGTTGGAGAGTTTGAAAAATGAAATTAGTGAACTCCAAACGAAAAATAAGGAGCTGTCTATGCATATTAATGAAATCGAGGCACATTTATCATCAATAAAGGCTGACAGTAATCACAAGATGAATATTATTGTTCATATGCAAGGAGAAATCTTGTCGGACTTGCTGGAGATGAAGTCAGAAATGAACTTTCTATTTGAATCTGTGACCACAATGATATCAAGCTCAATAGATCAAATTTTGAACATATTCAAAGAAAAAAGTGAATTGCCCAGTGATGGAGCTAAAAACATCCAGGAAGAAGTAAGTTCATTCTACTACCAAGTTTGACATCTTCATTTGTAACTTCTTGACTTTTCATACATAAATGTACCATTGTAGGAGAAAAATGTTCAAGAAATTGTTGATAAGAAAGGAAAAGGTAAGATTTACTCTGACTAGAAATTATTCGACCTAATGATGTTGGAACTGCCATCATTTGATTTGGGGATTGGTTATACCCAACCTACTCCAAACGCTGGCAACATTAGGTAACAATTGTTTCAATCAAAATAAGTTCAACAACAAGTGGATGTTGTAATCACCCGTGTAGTGAAGAACATGGAATGTGAATATCAAGAGGTTTTTAGTTAAAAAACTCATTTACACACAAATTATATTTTACCTTTTATAGGTCACATAATGAACTGATGTGTTTAATATTTCACTATATGGCAGGTATCACCCACTTCCGTACCCACATTCGGTCTGCCATTGAAGCGTGTCTCTAGACCGACAAAAATATTACAGTCTCCTTTTGTTTCTAACGAAGGGAATCAAAGCAAGAGTTCTGAGAATCTTGTAGTTTTTCGATATTACAATCAGCTTGCAGTTGATGTTGATGTTGTAGCATTTCAGAGTTGGTTCCATAAAGGTTACAAACCAACAAACAAGTATGTATGACATTATTTTGTGAACTACAACATATACCAATTGCAAATAAGGATAACTAATTTGTTATTTGTTTCTCTTTATAGGAAAAATTCAAAGATGTTGACGATGTCATTAAGCCCCCTTTTTACATTGGTGCATTTGTCGTAGGCAACAAAATATAGTAGCATGAACTCGTTTCTCCAGACGTGTCATTGACCAACTCTGTATACAAAGATCACATATCATTCCATATATGTATCATAGCATTTGTATTGTATTACTAACCCTATGTCACATATCATATATACAAGTCACAGATATCATGGGCATGTCACATTAATTTCAAATAGGTTGTAGAACACATGCTAATGTTACATACACACATNTGGATTACACATGATTCATATACCTCGATACCTTACATTGTCCATGTCATTGATGTATGTCAAATTTCATAGGTGTTGGAGAGTTTGAAAAATGAAATTAGTGAACTACAAATGAAAAATAAGGAGTTGTCTATGCAAATCAATGATGCAAGGCACATTTATCATCAATAAAGGCTAACGAAATCACAAGATGAATATTGTTGATCATATGTGATACAAGATGACATTAATAATTATTCAAGATGCTTAGTGCGGTGAGAACCACTTGATGTCCACTCCATGTAGAGCACCACTACAAGGCCGTCTACCACTATGAGGCTGTCTACTGCTATGAGGCCGTCGACCCCCATGAAACGTCTACCAACATAATGCATCTATATGTATGAGGCGTCTACCACCATGAGGCCGTCTACCACCATGCGATCGTCTATCCCCATGAGGCGTCTACCAACATGATGTGTCTATCCCTATGACGCGTCTACCACCATGCGGCCGTCTACCCCCATGAGGCATCTACCACCATGCGGGCGTCTACCACCATGAGGCCTTCTACCACTATAAGGCGTCTACCACCATGAGATCGTCTATCCCCTTGAGGCGTCTACCACTATGAGTTCCTCGATCCTTATGAGGCCGTCGACACCTATGAGGCGTCTACCCCTATGAGGTTATCAACCTCCATGAGGCCGTTTACCACTATAAGATGAGGTCGTCTATCCCCATGAAGCTGTCGACCCCCATGAGGCCGTCGACCCCCATGAGGCTGTCTACCACTATAAGGTCGTCTACCCCCATGAGGCCATCTACCCCTATGAAACCTTCTACGTCCACACAGGCCATCTACCACTGTGGGTCCAACGCCACACTCAATCACATAAATGACAATATGCTAGACAGTAACCGTCCAATGGAAAACGTGGGTACAACCAACCACTTGAGGAATGTGGGTCATTCTACAAAAATGTGGGGAAAGTGGGGAGGCTCACGTGGGTCATGTGGCACCAACAATCGGTAAACGTACACGTAGCAACAGGTGCCTATAAATACCTCCAGGGTAAGAAAGGTTTGTCTTCTTGGAACCCGAACTACTTGCAATCCCATTATACTATTCTCATACTCAAAACTGATTACTGATTCTCACACCGGAGGTATAACGGGGGTTAAAGCCCCGACCTCATTTTGTAAGTAGCAACCGCTGACTGGAGTAGCCAGAATATCTCACCCATTAAGTTGCACGCGGAGGATAATCTCGCTAACCATTTCATTGGCGCCCTCTGTAGGAAATTCCACTGAACAAAAAGCTATGTTAAGGAGACGGACAGGACTGAAACACGTATGGTCGGGAATACAGCGGAGACGGAGTCAGAGTCTGTTGCAAAGGGTCAATACCTGCTGTCGCCACCACAGTACATAACAGAAAGTCAATTAAATGCCTTGGAGACACAATGGCAGCCATGATAACCCTTTTGCAAAGTCAGACGCAGAAAATCACAGCTCCTCTACAGAGTTCGTCGGAGGCCGTACGTGAGAAACCACCCCCAAATAACTCAAACGGGTACCCCGCCTGTTACTCAGGTAACAACAGGAGATATGTGGGCTTCAAGTTTTCTGTTTCTACAGATTTCCCAACCCGTGACAGACTTGGAAAAGAAAATAAAGGAGATGATGACCCAGAAGATAGACAATGCATTAACTAAGAGAAAGAACATTCGCAGGCAGATGGTCCTGGAGGAAGATCCTTTCGTCCCTGAGATTATGACCGTGCCTTTGCTGAAAGGCTTTAAACAGCCAATGATAGAAGTATATGATGGAGTTACGGACCCGCTGGATCACTTGCAGACCTTCGTTAACTTAATGAGGCTCTACGCAGCCCCAGACGCAGTGATGAGTAGATCATTCTCCCCGACGCTGAGGAGGGAGGCTAGAGACTGGGTGGCTACACTGGCGCCCAGGTCTATAGAGACCTTTGATGAATTGTCCAGGAGTTTAGTGGCATACTTTATGAGCAGCAAGAGGAAACGAAAAACAGCTATAGGACTGATGCATATGGTACAAGAAAAGGATGAGTCTTTGCAGGAGTATTTGGCTAGATTCAGCAGGGCAACACTGGTATAAGGGACCTTCAGATGTCTACAGTAGTGACAACGTTAAAGAACGGGACGCGAAATCGGGCTTTCAAGATGTCACTCTCCAAAAACCCTCCAGAGTCGATGCATGACCTCCTGAAAAAGGGTGACAAGTATGTTGACGTAGAGGAAGCAGAGAGGGTTATGAAAAATCTTAGAGAGGGTCGGGAGACAGAAAGCCACTTGTGAAAGTTGGGTGATGTGCGAATACCCGTTGACAAAGACAAGCAGAAGAATGATCATATAAATATGGGGTACACTCAGGATCGGTCAATCAGGCAAAGACGATAGGAGGTCAAAGCCTTCACCCCTTTAAATGCTCCACGAGATAAGATATTAATGGAAATTTGAGACATGAAAGAGCTCGAATGGTCGAGGCCGATGGCAGCATCAGCCAGCAAGAGGGATAAGAGCAAGTATTGCCATTTCCTTAAAGACCACGGACACGAAACAAAAGAGTGTATCCATTTGAAGGAGGAGATCGAGTACCTTTTGAAGCGGGGTTTTTTGACTAAGTATGTGAGGAATGATTGAGACAAGCAGAAGGTCGAGGATCGATCGCTGCCTAGGGCCGGTGTTATAAATGTGATTGTTGGAGGAATCACAGCATGGGGAGACTCAAACTCCGCTAGAAAGAGCTATGCACGCACAACTAGGGTATGTTCCATACAGAAAAATGCTAGATTCAATCAAAACGTCACTTTCGGTGAAATAGTCGTGGCAACCACCCATGATGATGCCTTGGTGATAATTGACGACATAGCGAACTATGATGTCAGAAGGGTATTGGTCGATGGCGAAAGTGTAGCGAACGTTCTCACTTGTGAAGCATTTGAAGGATTAAAAATTTTCTTTGGAAAGGTTGAAAACGGTGTCCACCCCCTTTCTAGGATTTGGAGGGGCTACTGTAATACCAGAAGGAGTCGTAGAGCTACCAGTGACGTTGGGTATCTACCCTGTAAGTGTGGTGATCTAAACTAACTTTTTGGTTGTCAAGACCCCCATGGTGTATAATGCAATCTACGCTCAACCCCTGCAGAATGTTGCGGGGATATCCTCTCTACTTACCACCAAGTGATGAAATTCCCAACCAGTCAAGGTGTGAGATGTGTGAGGGGTGATCAACAATCCTCGAGGAAGTGTTACGTGGACAGTATACAACGAAGGGATCACCACCAGTAATGATACTGGACCTTGAGCCTCTAAGGGGATGAATTGAGCACCTCAAGAAGTACTATCAGTAGACAATTGAGCAGAAAATTCGAGCAGCATGATACTTGCCTGTAAATATAGTCGCTAGGGGAGTTTTCATTTCTTCTTTTCTGATGTAATAACCACTTGTAAATATTGTAGCAAGGATTCTCATGATGTAATGCCTGCTACATGCGCACTTGATTGAAAATTGTTTAGTGAAAAAGCCTAAATGGCGGCAAATGATGAGGGTGCTAAAGAAAGGCCATCCTAGCTGGGATGTCCCGGTGTTCCGACTGAGCCCCCAAATCTTGGCAAATTAAATTCTACTATGAGATATTGATTCATAATTAAGTGAAGTGAAGACTGCAAGCTGTGAGCAAAAAAGCCTAAAAATGGGCTAGCTCAAAATCGCTAGGGGCTGGTGGTGAGCTTTAAAAACCAAAAAATGGTTAAGACTCAAAAGCACCTGACCCTGACCTCAACGACCCAGGACAGCTCGGCACGTAGCGGTGAGCAAAATGCCCAAAAATTGGCTAGCTCAAAATCTCTAGGGGCTGGTGGTGAACTTCAAAAATAAAAAATGGTTAAGG
>CAIGRF010017349.1:45628-57637 GCA_903798235.1 Fraxinus ornus
AATCCCCAATAAATTATTAAAAAAATTTAATTTTTTTAAAAAGTGCAAATAAGTCTCAATTAAGCTTCTGTTTGTGACACATTAAAATTTTCATTTTCATTCTTCTGCTCATTTTTAACCACACATTTTTCAATAAAATAATATTTTCCATCACATAAATAACTTTTTCTTCTTTTTCAACCACACATTCTCCATCAATCTACTATTCCAGAATACATTCTTCCAAAATAATGTGGTTCAAACACACCCTTAAATGTATTTTAAAATTAAAAAAATTAAAAAGTGTACACGAGTCTCAAATAAATTATTAAAGAACTAAAAATTAAAAAAAGATATTTAAATAGGAGGGTATATTCATTATTTCACAATTCTTTATTAAGAAATTGGATGAAAATGAATGGAAATGATGGTTTGCACAATCAAATGTATAATTAAGGGTGAAAATGAAAAAAAGAAAAAGAAAAAAGAAAAGAAATGTATGAACGTTTTTCGCAGTAACGATGAAATATATGGACATTGTGTACTAATTACCATTTTAATAATTTATTTAAGACTCATTTACACTTTAAAAAAAAATTGGGAGTATGGTTACAATTAATTTTTTTCGTTTCTTTTTGTTTTATTTGAAGAAAATGGTCTATTTGTCATTTCACAATTTTTAATTGAGAACATAGATGAAAATGATCTTCTGCGCAATGAAATGTGAAAATAAGGGTGAAAATGCCAAAAAATTAAAGATATGAACATTTTCCACAATAACAATGAAAGGTATGGAAGTTATGCGCTAATTACCCTTCTAATATGACATGTATCACTCACTTGTCCACTCACATCCGGTTTGTCATTGAAACGTGTCTCTAGACCGACAAGAATATTACAGTTTCCTTTGGTTTCTAATGAAGGGAATCAAAGCAAGAGTTCGGAGAATGTTGTAGTTTTTCAATATTATAATTGGCATGCAAATGATGCTGATGTTGCAGCATTTCAAAATTGGATCCATAGAGATTACAAACCAACAAACAAGTACGTATGACATTATTTTGTGAACTACAACATAGGCCCATTACAAATAAGGATAAATAACATGTTATTTGTTTCCCTTTATAGAAAAAATTCAAAGATACTAACGATGTCATTAAGTCCCATTTTTACATTGGTTCATTCGTCGTAGGCAACAAAATATAGTGGCATGAGCTCGTTTCTCCAGACACGTCATTGACCAACTCGGTATACAAAGATCACACATTATTCTACATATGTATAATAACATTTGTACTATATCACATACCGTAGGTCACGTACCATATATACAAGTCACAGATATTATGGTCAGCTCACCTAAATTTCATATAGGTCACAGAACACATGGACATATCACATATCACATACAAACATCATTGTTCAATAGTCACAAGTCACATACCGTAGGTCACATGCCATATACACAAGTCACAGACATTATGTTCAAGTCACATAAATTACATACATGTCACAGAACACATGGATATGTCATATATCATATACAAACATCATAGTTCATATAGATCTTGAAGACTAATCACGTGTTTGTTATTTTCTATGGTGATGGCAAATGGATGCATGCTTGTATTACTTTCGTCAATTAGCACGGTATAGCGAGAATGACAAGTTTAAGGCTACCACAACTGACTCGTACTTTCAGGCTACAATCAAGAATATATATCCGAAATTCATAAAGGATCCAAATGTCCTACTCACTGAGATAATGCCGATTAATGATATCACAAATGTTAGAATACCATTGAGCAGTTCATAGACTGAAGTGAACCAAGTCTTAATGCCAATTTTGCCTACAAACAAGGCACATTGGATGTTGGCGTTACTTGATATTAAGGATCGAGCATTGATTATATTCAATTCGGCTAGGAGGACCTTTACGAATTTAAGTGTGAAAGGGAAAATCGAACCATATCTGAAAATCATTCCTCATTTGATGAATGCAATTGGATTATGGAACATAAATTCAGATGATGATCAAGATGATTCCATGAAGTTGAGGCTTGCGTTAGGTTATGAAGGGACAACAACAGCAAAATGAGTATGTTTGTGACAATCATTTTAACGTGCTAATTAACTAATTAAATATCCGCTTTGTGACCACCATTTTAATATAAAAACTAAATAAATATCCGTTGTGTGTTCTTTGCTTCAGATTTTAAACATGCTATTTCCCATTATGTTTAAGCACATGAACATGTTTTGACAGCGAGAAATTATCCATTTATGACATTGCTTAGTAGACCTTGAAATTAGAGGAGAGCCTACCGTGGTCCATCATTTATGATGGGTCCAAGAATTAAACTAGATTTTCAGTTTTAAAGGTATGTCTTAAACTAGATTTTAATAAATCTTAAAAATACTTTTAAATTCAGGTGCACGCGATTTTAGTTGCAATAGTACCTACAAGGTTAGATACAGGGACGGACCTAGAAATAATGTTGAGTGGGAGCGAGATTAGGGACGGAGCCAGCCCGTCGAAGTAGAGGGGTCCAAAGTTGAAGGGGTGGGGCGAAATTTTTTTTTTTAGAGTTGTTGAATAATTTAGATTTAGTTGCATTTTTTCAACTAGTTCATGCTATATAGGCCATGAACGAAGCCTCTCACCCTGCATCAAACCCACAAATATATTCACTCTGACTATGTAACAGTTTTTGCAATCACAAGTGGTCAAAATGAGATTTACATAACATACCAATTCTTCAACAATATTAGTCACCTGAACTATTACGGGGCCAAAATACTTTCCTTTCGAATCGTGGGCTTCAATTGTCAAGTTATTTCCAAACCCTTCTGGCAAGCTGTATTCAAGTGGGAATGAAATTTAACCATCCAACTCTATGAGATTGAAGAATATGTAACAAGATTAAAGAGAAAAAGATTACATACAAAACATGAGTTTTACCAGATCCTGGCTGCATTCGAGATAGAAAATAAGCTAAAAAATCTGAATTTTTTTTTTCAGTGAGGGCGGCCGCCCCCGCTGGACCCTTGGTGGGTCCGCCCCTGGTTAGATACTTAGTTTTGAAAGCAATATCACACATGAAAGTACCTGTTCATCTCACTCATAAGCCACATAAATCTCGTAGACGGGCCCTTTTAAGTGCATTACCAAATTCTTGCATCGCTAATTTTTTAAGTGTTTATAAATATAAGTAGATGTTAAGGAATATGTGACTAAATTGTGATTTCTAAAAAATACATACAATTACAAGAATAGAGTTTGATATCCTATGAACAATTACAAGCTTTGCTAAAATGCGCTGTTCACGAAAATATGTTTCGGATTTAAATTACCGCAAGTGCACGGTTCGTTGACAAGTAATAAAGTGGAAATCCTAGAATTTCGAGTATCGTTCCCACGAGGATTGATTTAATGTGATTTCTATTATCTCGACCTTAACCGAATCTATTAAAATTGAGATGTGTTTTCAATTTCTATGATTAAACTAAAACTAGCATGCAAATTAAACTAAGAGTATGAATTTAAATGCAAAATGATGATGGCTGAATGCAAAAGTTTGATAAATGAATGTATGAAAAAGCGTACTAGGATCCCGAATCACCAAGCAAGTTCACTTTTAATCCCTAATTTACAATTTGATAACACGATGAATTGGTTGAAGAATCAATGTTTCTAACTTATCCAACAATCTCTTTCGAGTAGAATTGAACCTATTCTAGCATACCATTTGACTATATTTCTATGACAAATGCAATATACAAGAATGCATGACGTTTTGTAAACACTTAGAGATTCACGTAAAGCATATCGGTATATTTCTATCCTCTATGAACTAAACGATGATTTATACCTTGTTGAGTTTATTTCCCTTCTTTCGAATGCATAAAATAAACCACCACAACTCACATAATCACATGCATTTAATTATGGAGGCAAGAAAGTGTATATAAATCATTCAACATCCATCAAACGTGTTTAAATATCAAATTGCAAAATAAAGAATTAAAAGGTCACAACGCGAGGTTCATCGTTCTCCTAGTACATAAAAAGTCTAGCCTAGCATGAAGAAAGTAAAAGAAAAATAAAAGTTATAAAAAGAAGACATCACCAAAAAACTAAGATTTGAAGCTTGAATCTTGAATCTTGAAGTGAAAATCCGTGTTCTTGCCTTGTTCTTGCTCTTCAATGGTGTTTTTCTCTCTAATAATGTGTAAAAACTAGTTTTGGACGAGTCTAGGGTTACATAGAGTCCCAAAATTTCATTCCATAAGTGGTTGGATCGAATAAGGAAACTAAAGATTTTCTCGCCCAGAATACTCCTTGCTATAGCAAGGTATATTTTCATGCTGTAGCATGGGCAAAGTAAATGCTGCCTTAAAATTTCTGTTGAGGTTTGGGCTATAGCAAGGTGTATTTCCATGCTATAGCATGGAAGAATTTTTGCTTCTAATGCAAGTTGGTCCTCAATCTTCTTTTCATTCCACTTTTAGCTTTTCTTCCTCTTCCATTCTCCTCTAATCATCCGTATTATTGACAATTGGATTCTTAGCGCGATTTCATGCTTGATTCATCGTTCGGGTCAACTTATGAATAATTGCAATTTAGTCCCCGAACTTTCATTTCCTTCCATTTTGGTCCTTTTCGCCTTTTTTCGCGCACATTTCATTAATTCCATCAAAGTGGGCCTACAAACACAATTCATATCTAATTAAGCCATAGTCAAGCATTTATATCAACAATTAATCATGTTTTGTTGTATAATTAAGTGCGCAAAACGCACTTATCAAACACCCCAAATTTGAATTATTGTTTGTCCTCAAACAAAATGATGGCCTAACTTTACACAAAACATGGGTTTACAGCATGCCGTATCTCAGGATCAGAATTCAGTAATTAACTAATGAACAGTTTCTACAGTGCAAACTCAAATCAACCTCCACCTATCACATGCAGAACTTGATGTGTATGTGTGTGTGTACTCATGCAAAGCATACCAAACTGATGATGGGTGCAAATCCCGGCCTGCAGTAGTTAAGTTTTTCCTTTCTTCGCTCGAGAGATTCAAACACCCCAAATTTATTTTTTTCACTCAACGATTCATGGGTGTGTTCTAGAGTATAGTTTTGATTTACTTAGTCCTTACCCTCTCTGTTTGGATAGATCTCGCGGTCATAGGTTCACAATTCAACAAGCATGGATTCTCCTATTTCTTTGATTGTTTCAACCGTTAAGACTAGACTAGGTTACTTGCTTCGCATCAGAGATATGATTCTATCAACAAGATGTCTGGGGCTAATCAATGCATTACATACATAGAGATATGTAGATTATGCAAGAATAGATACTTTTTTTTTTCTCTCTTTTTTTTTTTTTTTTTATAACATCCTTCATTTGCTTTCTATATAACCCTTGTAACGAGCTTTAGGCCGATGACTCCCAAGTCGGATGACCATAGGGCACCAGGTTTTAAACCCTTGCAGGCTTAATCACTCGAGTTATACAGGCTCGAACAGATGTCTTCATTTATTCAATGATCAGTGCAATGCCCCTTTTCTTTTAGACACCCAGTTTCTAGAACTAACCTCAAACATGAAACTTTTACCTTGTTTTCGTTTCATTGGTCTACTCCAATCCACACAATTCAATTTCATGCACGGAATCCCTACTCATCTCAATGTTTCCCTATAAAAGCTAAATCATCTCCAAACTCCTAAAGTGATGGTTTATCGAAAAGTATAGCAGAGGTTTTCGAGGTTGACCTATCATGTTTAACTCTACTATGACTCAAATATCCCATCATTAGCTTAGCATGCCCAGCACAAGTATTGTGCGCAAAAATATCAAGTTTCCACATAGACAAGTATCGATCAGTTTAACATGCACAATTTCCACTATTCATAGTTATACTGATTCCAATATTCTCATCATTGCCGGCAAGGCCATTAAACCCACACAAGCACACAAAATTCTGAAATACTACTAAACATGAGTAAAACTAAAAATGACTTAGCAAAACGAAAAATTTTTTTTTTCACACAATCACACAAAAACTATAGAACACGACGAATGAAATATTCCAACCCCCAAACTTATATAGAACATTGTCCTCAATGTTTAAAGAATAATAAAATGTAAACTTAGCAGCGCATAAAATTAAAGACAAATTCATAGAAGATAAAGAACAAGGGTGAAGAATACTCCCCTGATCGATGGGGATGCGAAGGTGAAGATGGTGGAAGAAAAAGAAGTGTGGACCATGCATAGACCCTTTTATTACCTGTAGAGACGATGAAAAAGTAATCTTATTAAAAATAAAAAAAAAAAAAAAAACTTGAAAAAGAAATTCCTAATCTAATGCATAAAGCAAAATAAATAAAAGGGAAGAATTGTTGGGTTGCCTCCCAACCAGCGCTTGTTTATAGTCGATAGCTCGACTGTACTGTGGTGGTCTGTTAGGGTACGTCGAACATAGCCTTGGAGGTCCTGATTAGCTTCTTCAATGATATTTTCTTTCTTACTGCAGTGTTTCCCCAAACTTCAGCCTTAACTTTGTCCGTGTCATCTGATTTTCCCTCATAAACTGCCTCGAACTCAACAATGTAGCCTTCTTGCTTCTTAAGATTTTGTTCGGGTTGAAAATGCACATTATGGTCATCAGCAATATGTGAAAAGTTTTGAAACACCATTTTCTTCTGCAACACCTCATCTACCACATCAATTTGATAGCACTTATCTGACTTGACATGCTCATTCATCACATTGAAAACGCTGAAAGTGATCTGTTCCTCGCCAAATCTCAAATTTAACTGACCATTTTCAACATCTATCAGAGCTCTGCTGGTAGCTAGGAATGGCCTGCCCAAGATAAGTGGGATATCCTTGTCTTCTTCCATATCCAGAATGAGGAAATCCGCTGGGAAAATAAATTTGTCCACCTTGACTAGCACGTCTTCAATTATCCCCCTCGGATGTGCAAATGATCGATCAGCTAATTGTAGTGTCACCGTAGTTGCTTTGGCTTCCCCTAGTCCGAGTTTCCTGAAAACAGATAGAGGCATTAAATTAATACTTGCACCAAGATCACAAAGAGCTTTTTCAAAATAACATTCACCAATAGTACAAGGTATAGTAAAACTTCCTGGATCTTTCAGTTTTGGTGGGAGCTTTTTCTGAATTACGGCACTGCACTCCTCTGTTAACATTACTGTCTCATGCTCCTCTAGCTTTCGTTTCTTGGATAGAATATCTTTCAGGAACTTGGCGTAGCCAGGCATTTTGAACAGTGCTTCGACAAATGGGATATTTATATGGAGTTTCGTGAAAACTTCAAGAAATTTCTTGTATTGTTGCTCCCATTGATGCTTCCTCAACCGTTGTGGGAATGGAATGGGTGGTTCATAGGGATTGACCGAATTATCTGATAATTTCTGTGAGATTGTTGGATTCTCTTTTACTGGTGTCTTCCTGGTATTGTCAGCGTGCTCCTCATTCTCTTCTTCAGAAGACTCCACTTGCTCTTTATTTGCACCCGGCCTTTTTACATGTATCTCAGGTAGCTGAACTCCACTTCGTGTAGTGATGGCTTGACATTGTTCCTTAGGATTTACTTCTGTGTTGCTCGGCAATGTACCAGGTACTCTCCCTGTCATAGAAAGAGCTAACTGTCCCACTTGAGTTTCTAGATTTTTAATAGCTGCACCCTGATTCTGGAGGTTTGTTTCAGTTTTTCTCATGAACTGATTTGTAGTTTCCATGTATTCATCAGTCTTTTCCATGAACTTTGCAAACATGTCTTCCAACTGAGGTTTCTTCTCATGCTGAAAATGCCCCTGACCCCGATTCTGATTTTGATTGTGATTTTGGTTTCCACCCCAAGAGAAATTTGGGTGATTTCTCCATCCTGGATTGTATGTTTCAGAGTGAGGGTTGTTTTGCTGACGTTGACCCCATTGAGCAAAGTCCACATGTTCCATCCTTTGTGTAAGGATAGGACATTTAGTTGTACCATGTTCTGCTCCACATTCTTCACAATTTGGTTTCCTCACTTGTGCTGAATTTACAGTCTGTGTTATGCCCTCTATCTTGTGAAATAAGGAGTCAATTTTTGCAGATAATGTCGAATAGGTATCTACCTCATACACTCCAACTGATTTCTTTGTACCCACTATATCTGAAGACCACATGGCTGATGTATTAGCCATTCTCTCGAACAATTCCCAAGCTCCCTCGGTTGACCTTGTACTTAGGGAGCCGTTTGATGATGAATCCACCATGTTTCTGAAAGTCGGAGTTAGTCCCATATAGAAGAATCTGATTTGTGTTGGCTTGTCGAACCCATGTTGAGGACACTTCCTTAGCATGTTCTTGAATCTGTTCCACGCTTCATCAAAGGATTCGGCTTCATTTTGGCTAAATATTGATATGTCATGCCTCAGCCTCGCCACTTTGGCCGGTGAGAAGAATTTGGTGCAGAATTTATGAGCCAGATCGTTCCAAGTAGTTATACTTGCCACCGGGAGTGAATCAAGCCACTCAAGTGCTTTATCCCGAAGAGTGTGTGGAAACAACCTCAGTCTGATTGCATCTTCTGATATCCCTTGGTATCTGAAATGTTGACACATATCTAAGAAACGGGATACATGTGTATGTGGATTCTCATTGGCTGTCCCGTAGAATTGATGTCCATTCTGAAAGAGTTGGATGACACTTGTCTTCAGTTGAAAGTTTGGCTGTTCGAATGCTGGATAGACAATGCTGGATTGGCTTTGAATGATGAACGGTGACCAAAGATCCCCAAGCAGAGCATTCCCATCATATTGTGCTTCCGCATTGGCGGGAGCTGCAAGTGCTACAATCGGTTCCAGTTGTTGATCAGCCATTTGTATTTGTTCTTGGTAATCCTGCTGATAATAGTAGCACTTAGCTCAACCCAAATAAATAAACTAAATTGAAAATAATAAATAAACTAAAATTAAAAACAAGTTCGAATTAGTGTCTAAATAACAAAAATCAAATTAATACTCAATCCCCGGCAACGGCGCCAAAAACTTGTTCACGAAAATATGTTCGGATTTAAATTACCGCAAGTGCACGGTTCGTTGACAAGTAATAAAGTGGAAATCCTAGAATTTCGAGTATCGTTCCCACGAGGATTGATTTAATGTGATTTCTATTATCTCGACCTTAACCGAATCTATTAAAATTGAGATGAGTTTTCTAAATTATCAGAGTAAATTACGACTAATATGCAAATTAAACTAAGTGTATGAATTTAAATGCAAAATGATGTTGGCTGAATGCAAAAGTTTGATAAATAAATGTATGAAAAAGCGTACTAGGATCCCGAATCACCAAGCAAGTTCACTTTTAATCCCTAATTTACAATTTGATAACACGATGAATTGGTTGAAGAATCAATGTTTCTAACTTATCCAACAATCTCTTTCGAGTAGAATTGAACCTATTCTAGCATACCATTTGACTATATTTCTATGACAAATGCAATATACAAGAATGCATGACATTTTGTAAACACTTAGAGATTCACGTAAAGCATATCGGTATATTTCTATCCTTTATGAACTAAACGATGATTTAAACCTTGTCGAACTTATTTTCCTTCTTTCGAATGCATAAAATAAGTCACCACACTCATACAACCATTGCGCATATAATTGTAGAGAAAAAGTAATGTATTTAAATCATTCAACATCCATCAAACGTGTTTAAATATCAAATTGCAAAATAAAGAATTAAAAGATCACAAAGCGAGGTTCATCGTTCTCCTAGTACATAAAAAGTCTAGCCTAGCATGAAGAAAGTAAAAGAATAATAAAAGTAATAAAAAGAAGACATCACCAAAGAACTAGAATTTAAAGCTTGAATCTTGAATCTTGAATCTTGGATCTTGAAGTGAAACCCTTGTTCTTGCCTTTTTCTTGCTCTTCAATGGTGTTTTTCTCTCTAATAATGTGTATCCCTAGTTTCTGGACGAGTTTTAGGTTAAATAGAGTCCCAAAATATCATTCCATAAGTGGTTGGATCGAACAAGGAAACTAAAGATTTTCTCGCCCAGAATACTCCTTGCTATAGCAAGGTATATTTTCATGCTGTAGCATGGGCAAAGTGAATGCTGCCTTAAAATTTCTGTTGAGGTTTGGGCTATAGCAAGGTGTATTCCCATGCTATAGCATGAGAGAATTTTTGCTTCTAATGCAAGTTGGTCCTCAATCTTCTTTTCATTCCACTTTTAGTTTTTCTTCCTCTTCCATCCTCCTCTAATCATCCGTATTATTGACAATTGGATTCTTAGCGCGATTTCATGCTTGATTCATCGTTCGGGTCAACTTATGAATAATTGCAATTTAGTCCCCGAACTTTCATTTCCTTCCCTTTTGGTCCTTTTCGCCTTTTTTTTCACGCACATTGCAATAATTCCATCAAAGTGGGCCTACAAACACAATTTATATCTAATTAAGCCATACTTAAGCATTTATATCAACAATTAATCATGTTTTATTGTATAATTAAGTGCGCAAAACGCACTTATCATGCGCTAAATTCATTAAGTCGATCCACCTTTCGCAATCTACTTTATCTTTTGCAAGAATCCAAACGAATTGGACAAAAAATGTCTAAACAATTGGGGGAAGGAAATAAAAAAAGACGATTTGTAGGCGGTTTCAAGGGCCCTCTTATGATATATATGTTTTCTACAGTTTTCTTAGAGATCTCTGACCGTTAGATTACAAAATGAATAGCTTTGTTAAGTGAGTCACGTCTTGTTATTTGTGCAAATCCAACCTGTTAACCCATTAAGAAACTGCAAGTTGCTTTCAAGATTATCAATATATTTGAGATCTAGAAGAAAAAACAAATTACATCCCTATTTGAAACCCTTTTAGTTCCTCGAAAGTTTTGCTTGGAAATTCTTCACAAATAAGCAGTGAAAACAATGGAATTTCGGCGATGGAAGACTGTATCGCTTGCTGATTCCTCAAAAAGTGCACCCATAGATGAGATCATTGGGGTGGATCTTGATGCTGATTCGATGGAGATCGAGACATGGAACTTGATCCAATCTCTATAGTTGGAATGGAAGGACTCGGTAAGACAATTTTTGCTAGAAAAAATTATGACCATTAATTTATTCCGTATCATTTAGCATACGTTCGTGGGCAACAATATCTCAAAATTATATTATGATGGGTGATATATGAAATACTAGGAGGCGTGACGATACTAAACAATCATTTAAGAATGATGTGGAAGTAGAATCTTGTTAACTAGTAGATTAGAAAACATCTTTAAAGGAAATGAGATATCTTAATCATGGATGATGTGTGGGATATGGACTATGGAGGTCTCCTATCGTACGCGAATGATATAGAATCTTGTTAACTAAAAGTCTAGGAAACATGGAAGGAGATATCTTTTTGTAATGGATGATGTTTGGAATATGTGATCTGGGACGATATGAAATATTGATTCAAGTAACATGAAGTAGAATCTTGTTAACTAGTAGACTAAAAACATCACTAAAGGAAATGAGATATCTCATTGTAATGGATGATATATGGAATATCAAGCTTCCAGACGATTTGAAACATATATAAATAACTTGGAAATAGAATCTTGTCAACTAGTAGACTAGATAACATCGCTATTTATGCTAGCCATTGTTGTCATCTTCATCACATCAACTTTCTAAATAAGGACGAAAGACAGAATTGATTTTGTGAAGAAGTGTTTGAAAAACTCTGTGCCCTTCTGAGATGGAGAAATCTGGGAAAAGAGATTGTCAAACATCGTAAGAACTCCTATCAAAGGCCTGCAAATCACAACATTATTGTTGCAAGTCTCCTTGAAAATATATGAATGATTCTTGGTTCGATGCCCAATCTTGAAGTTGTCAAACTCTTGTATCAATTGAATGTAGGGCTGGGCCCAAAGAACCCGAAACCGCATAACCGACCCGACCCAACCCGATCGGGTCGGTTCGGGTCAAT